>PVIH01012414.1:20745-63741 GCA_004025045.1 Sigmodon hispidus | reverse complement strand
TAAAAGCTCTCAGGGCTTCAAAACCAAAATATACCACGTAGGTACTGCTCATAGGTCCACATTCGCGATAGCAAGCCACAACTCAAGGCCAAGCCAAACAGGGAGTTTGCTTATGGCAAAGAGAGGAATAGTTTATGTTTAAGAGAGCACTTTCCCACGAGGGGCAGAAGGCACAGTCACAATGACTCAGCTCTCTACATTAAGATATTTATTGATTGAAAGTTTGAAGCTAGCCTGAACTACATCAGATTGAGGTCAGTCAAAGCAACATAGTTAGACCTTGTTTCAGGAAAAAAAATAAGTTTGTTTATTCAGCATTTTATTTTTAATATCTGTATGTACCATGTACCATCCTAAATGTCCAAGACATATCGATAATCATCAAAACATCTAAACAAGGAGGAAGGAATTTTTTTGTTCATCAGCACTAAGTTCTAAATGATGTGTGAAGACTAGCAGGCTGGAGTTCACTATGGAACAATCTGTGCTTTATTCTTATGTTAACAGCTGAATGAGTCTGTGCTCGGCAGAAAGGAGCACTTAACAAATATTTATAGCCATTATAAATCTGTCATATCAAAGGTCACAAAATGCTGGTTTTCATGATACCATATTAACCCCGAGGCTGCCAGGCAGGCTCTTCTCTTTGGTTCGTGGTTTGAATGTGCATATTGTTTCTGAAGCAAATGAAATCATTTGCATGAGTCATTTTAGTTAACTAAAGAAATACTGAAATGATGTTATGGATAGTTTCAAATACTTTGAAACACCTTTAGCCTGCATTATTTCTCAAATGACTGAAAGGAAAGGAATGAAAAATAGTCAAGCATTCCTAACTGCCCTGCTTTGGAATTACTTTTAGCTAATTGGTAATTGCACTCTTTGGCAAAATATTTTTAATTCTGTTTTACATGATAAGACGTGATGAAAGATTACTTTACAGATCAATATTTTTTGATATATATATATATATATATTTTTTTTTTTTTTTGAGACAGGGTTTCTCTGTGTAGCACTGGCTGTCCTGGAACTTGCTTTATAGAACATGCTGGCCTCAAACTCACAGAGATTCTCCTGCCTCTGCCTCCCAAATGCTGAGATTAAAGGCATGAACCACAATACCCAGCTCAATATTTCTATTCTTATGTATGCATTCAATTTGAATGTGATATTTGTGCATTATGTGTGCATATATATATACATACATACACACACATATATGTACTCTTGGTATGTGTGCATATGTATAGGCATGAATATGTGCTTGGGATGCCAGAGATGTCATTTTATCAATAGTGAAAAGAGGCTTCTTAAAAACAATTGAGCGGGGCTGGAGAGATGGCTCAGTGGTTAAGAGCACCGTCTGCTCTTCCAGAGGACCCTGGTTCGATTCCCAGCACCCACATGGCAGCTAACAACTGTCTGTAGTTCCAGTTCCAGGCAAACACCAAGGCAAATAAATAAATAAATGAATAAAGTTTAAAAAAAAAAACAATTGAGCATGCCAGGCAGTGTTGGTACATTCCTTTGATCCCAGCACTTGGGAGGCAGAGGCAGGCAGATCTCTGTGAGTTCAAGGCCAGCCTGATCTACAGAGCAAGTTCCAAGACAGGCTCCAAAGCTACACAGAGAAACCCTGTCTCAAACACAAAACAAAAAAACAATTAGACAAGTAAATATTCCTTGAACTCCTGATATTCCTGCCTCCACCTCTTTAGTATTGGGTTTACAAGCATGTACCAATAAGCCCAGGCTTTGGGTTTGCGGTTTCTTTTATCCTTTTGCATGAGTATGTGGTTTGTATGTATGTGTGTTTGTGTATGAATATTTGTATGTATGTCAGTATACATATATAAGTAGACACACTTATAGATGTGCATGGAGGTGCCTTCCTTGATTGCTCTAAACTTTTATTTATTGGGGCAGAACCCAGAATTTGAAAATTCTGCTTAGATAGCTGGCTTGGTCTGGAAATCCCTTCTCCATGGTTTTTTGTTTTGTTTGTTTGTTTTTTTTTTTAAACTTTATTTATTTGCCTTGGTGTTTGCCTGGAACTGGAACTACAGACAGTTGTTAGCTGCCATGTGGGTGCTGGGAATTGAACCCGGGTCCTCTGGAAGAGCAGGCAGTGCTCTTAACCACTGAGCCATCTCTCCAGCCCCCCCTTCTCCATGTTTTAAGTGCTGGAATTACAGATGAGCCACTATACTCACCCAGCATTTGTTTGTTTTGCTTGTTTTGTTTCTTGAGAGGGGGATTCTCTGTGTAGCCTTAACTGTCCTGGAACTCGCTCTCTAGATCAGGCTGGCTTCAAACTCACAGAGATCCACTTGCTTCTGCCTCTGGAATGATGGGATTAAAGACATTCATCACCACCACCTGGCTACTCATTCAGCATTTACGTGAGTTCTGGGGATTTGAACTCAGGTCCTCATGTTTGTGTGGCAAGTGCTTTACCTAATAATAAGCTTTTTTTTTTTTTAATGAGATGGAGGGTGTTCTCACTATATAGCCTTGCCTGGAACTCACTATACAGATCAGTATCAAACTCATAGAGAAGATCCATCTGCTTCTGCCTCCCAAGTGCTGGGATCAAATGCATACACCATCACACAGGCCAAAATTACTTATTTTTATGTTTTAATTAAAATATTTTCATTTTTACTGACTCAAATCGGGAGAGAGTGATAACAAGTGAGCATGAGCATGACTCATTGTGTGTGTGGAGGTCAGAGGACATCTTGCAGAAGACAATTCTCTTCTTCAACTATGTGGGTCCTGGGGCTTGAACTTAGGTTAGTCAGTCTTGGTGGCAAGTGCCTTTGTTGAGCCATCTTGCCAGCTCCTGGGCCGATGATGATTATTGTTTCAAGATGAGGTTTCTCTGTGCAGCCCTGTTTGTGCTAGAAGTCGCTCTGTAGACCAAATTGCTTTAGAACTCACAGAGATCCTCTTGTCTCAGCCTCCTAAGTGCTGGGATTAAAAGGATGTGCCACCACTACCTGGCTGATTATTATTATTATTTTAATGTACAAAATAAATGACATTATAAGGAAACTGAAATATTGCTTATCAAAATATTTTTAAAAACCTATGGTAGGGGCTGGAGAGATGGCTCAGCGGTTAAGAGCACCATCTGCTCTTCCGGAGGACCCGGGTTCGATTCCCAGCACCCATATGGCAGCTAACAACTGTCTGTAGTTCCAGTTCCAGGCAAACACCAAGGCAAATAAATAAATAATAAATAAATAAAGTTTTTAAAAAACCTATGGTATTCATTCACATGCTTCAATGGCATATTAAATGACAAGACCTAGTGTTAAGTCATATGGTTACCATGGCAGCTGTGAACATAAATTGTATTTTAAGATGGCTACAACCATAAGGTAATCCCAGACAGATTTATGCTTCTAGGTCCCAAAGCCATTGGTCTGTTAATGCTGTTGTTGTCAATAATTGTGTTAATAAGTGACATAAATACATCTTACTGTAGTAAATCAAGATATATTTTCTTCTCATTCAAGTTCAGGGGCTGCTAGAGGGATGAAGACTAGGCACCACCCCCTCTAGTCTGTTAGCCCCCTGACACAGAGACAATCTTATTTGGCTCTTACATTGCCAATTCTTGATACAGTGCCTGGTGTGGATTCATTCTCTAGTAACTGTTGTCTGACTAAAACACAAAGCAAGCAAAGTGGGGCTACCCAAGTACTGTGAGACTGCAAGGACCTTCTGTTTCTTATTTTCCCAGATCTTCAGTAACTCCAGGGAAATTGTAGTTTGTGTTTTTCTTCCTTTCTTTTCTCCTCCTCTTTCTTTGAGACAGACAGGGTCTCTCTCTATGTATCCTTGAATATCTTGAAATTTACTCTGTAGATCAGGCTGGACTCAAACTCATAGAGATCCACCTATCTTTGCTTCTAGAGTGCTGGTATTAAAGGCATGTGCCACTATGCAGGGTCATACATTGTGTCTCTCTATGGAAGAAGCTGGGATGCAGAAACCAGGCAACAGATACAGAAGAATATAATTCAAACTCAGCACTGTTTCACAGCTTTATGTTCAGAGGGCAACACAAGTGGAGTCATTTCAGACCCCGGCATGTACTGTGGTTTCTCCCTGTCCTTTTCCTCTTTGGGCTGTTCTATGATCAAGTTCAGGTTTTCATGCACAGTAGATAAGAGATCATCTACTCAGCTGCACCTACTTAAAAAGCATCAGTAAAATAGCAATGACTCTCTCACAACTTATCCAGTCTAGCTTATATGGACACCTGGCCAGAGTTATTAGAAGCATTCTTAGTCTAGCCACAGGGTGCTTTGTTCCAGTTGCTGTAGAAAACCCAGGAAAGACACACCAAAACTGTATGCCAGGAAGATATTTCATTGGATACATGCAATAAGATTCGGAAGACATTAGTCCAAAAAGTAGTTGATCCTCTTACTATCCCAAGATCAGGGTTTTCATACATGTAACATTTGTGTCCTCTTTCTATGTAACTACATAATCTGTGACTGGGTTTTTATTTATTTTATATTTTTATAAGATTTATTTATTTATTATGCTTATGGTATACAGAAGTGGGTCCCAGATGTCACTATAGATGGTTGTGAGCCACCATGTGGGTGCTGGGAATTGAACTCAGGACCTCTGGAAGAAGAGTCAATGTTCTTAACCTCTGAGCCATCTCTCCAGCCCATGATTGGGTGTTTTAAACTACTAGACAGTGATGGCTAGAATGAGAGAGAAAGGAGGAGATAAGGGACTGTAGAGGAGACATATGGTCAGTCTTTATGCATGAGAGTACATGCCAGCTAGCATGTATGGCTGGCCTGGACCTTGAGCAGTCCACGTGGCTATTTCTTGTTATTCTTCCTCTCAGTCCTCTGGGGCTTCCTCTCCCCCCCCCACCGTACTGACTATTAATTCCCACCCATTAGGTGAGACCTACTGCAGTAAAGACTGTCAGAGGGACCAGGAGGAAGGTATATGTGTGATGACCGTGTGTGCATGCACATTCATGTGAGTAAAGGAATGCATATGTCACCACTCAAGTGGAGGTCAGATGAAAACTTTGGGTGGCGGCCCTCACCTTCCTCTGTTGTCTGCCTCTGCCATGTTAGCTGGCCTATAAACTTTGTGGTGATTCTCTTTGTCTGTCTCTTCCTCCCATCTTCCCTTGAAAGCACTGGGACTATAGATGTGTAATAGCACATCCAGTGTTAGTATGTTCTGAGGATTTGAACTCAAGTCTTCATAGTTGCAAGGCATGCGCACTAATTACCCACTAAGACATCTCCCCAGCCCCAGATGAGTTATATTTTATCTGGTGCTTCACAGGTTTATTTTGTCTGCTCACAGGAGATTTTATTTTCTATGCGGGTTTGTGGCTGGCATCCAGGAAGGCCACAGGAAGGTACTAGTTTCTAAAACAGCAATGTCCTTTGTCCCACGTACCAACATCCAACAAAAGGCTGCTCTGAATTTGACCCCCTCCAGGCGTCCAACCTTCTTCCTCATCTTCTCCCCTTTGTTTGCAGAAGCACAAAGATGAAAACAAACCCTTTCCCTGGGCCTAGCCCCTCAAGGTGGCTGCTCTTCCCCCCTGCCTTGCTCTCGAGGCCCAAGCTCCTCGATGGCAGTCTGCAAACCCACAGGGAATGGCTTTTTAGCTTTTAAACTTGGCATCTCTCCTCACCATCCTACTGAGAACTGTTCTCTATAAGGTCAGCGAAGCTGTTTGTCAAGTACACTGACCTTTTCATGGTTCTAATTTTCAAAATCTGCATGCACAATACTATTTTGGGAACCATGTATTTGATGCTCACCACTTCAGCTTTCAGAATGTAGCACATTCTGCAATGTCCATCTTTCTGACTACTCAATCTTTTTTCTCTATTGGGAGTTTTCTTTCTTTCCTGCTTCTTGGACTTCCACAGGAACTACTCTGCTGTCTGTGTCCAGGATCAGCCTAGTACGTTCCTGCCTCTAACAAGCCCTTGCTGCACTCCTCCGAGTATTGGCTCTGCAGACGGCTGACTTGGGGGCATCTCACCACATCTTAGTTCCTCCTGGGAATCCCAGTGTTCATACCACAGTCGTGCAGTTCTCTAACTTCTGATTCTTTCTGTTGCTCCAGTTTCAGGTACTGGCAAACTATAAATAGAAAGTTTCTTAAACAAAACCTCTTTCTAGTGAGCCTCATCACTCACTGTATTCCACTTCTGCCCCTCCTTTCCACTCCCAAGGCTACTCAGGCTCCTTGTCTCTCCATTGTTTCTTTCTGTCCCTATTTCTATAGTTTCTCCCTCATTGGTATCACAGACATTTCAGGGAGGTAGTTTTCATATAGCACTTTATCATGCAAAACCCTTTTGGTGCCTACTAAAAAATGTTTTAAGCTGGGCATGGTGGTACATGCCTTTAACCCTAGAACTTGGGAGGCAAAGGCAGGTCCCTGTGAGTTAAGAGGCTAGCCTGGTCTAAACAGCAAATTCTAGTTCAGTCAGGTCTATACAGCGAGACCCTGTTTCAAAACAAAACAAAAATATTTTATTTCTAATAATGTGTGTACGTGTGCGGGCATGCGACATGAATGTAGGTGCTCCTGGAGTGTAGAAGGCATAGGATCACCAGAGCTGGAGTTACAGATGGTTGTGAGCTGCCTGACATGTGTGTTGGGAACTGGACTTCAGTACTCTTAACTTTGGAGCCAGCTCTCCAGGCCAGACTTTCTACTATCAATAGGACTAAGTAGAAACCCTCAATAGAAAACAAGGGAAACATGATGGGATTGTATTTTCTACAGGTAGCTCAGAAAACATCTAACAGAAAAGGTACAGCAAACAATATTGACCCTATTCATTATCATGGCGGTTCCAAGGAATATATTATTTCATTCTTTAATTATTTCTCAATTTCTACAAATATACTAAAGAAAATGGTAGTTTGATATTTGCCAAGTAGCACAAACAAGTCTTTTTCAATTTTTAAATTACATGTATGTGTCATGTATATGTGAGACTGTGCATGTGTGGACAAATGCCTGTCTTGGCACATGTATGGAACAGGACAGCCCATAGGAGTTAGTTGCTTCTCTTCTTCCACCATGAGAGTCCCAGGGACCAATCTCAGATCATAAGTCTTGTGACATGTTTACCACCACAGCCAACTCATAGACCTCTCAATTCCTTCCTTCCTTCCTCCCTTCCCTTCCTTTCTTTTCTTTTTTTTTTTTTTTGGTTTTCCAAGACCAGCAGGCTGGCCTTAAACTCACAGAGATCCACTTGCCTCTGTCTCCCAAATGCTGGGATTAAAGGCATGCAACACTAACATCTGGCCCAAATTAGTTTCTTATCTATGACCAAGTCAGTTATTCTGTTTGCTAGCTTGTTAAATCTCTTAGTATCTATAGGTATGAGGTCCCATGCACAGAGTTTGGGGGTAGGAGTCCATCAGTAGTTTTCAGACCTGGATGCACATTAGAGTAGCTGAAGGATGTTTAAGACCTATCAATGCCCAGATTCTCCTATTAGGGAGCAGCTCAATAGGTCTCAACAGGTTGAGCACAATGTTCATGTTTTAAAAACTTCACTGTTGAACAGGCCTATTCCTAGCCAGACTCAGCCAGACTCCAGGTTGGTTTATAAGTAAGTACGTTACGTGCATGCCTTGACAACTGGTTTGACCCTATGGACCTGTCCTGCTACATATTAGGTGGACACTCCGTGAGAGTCAGATTTTTTTGCTCCAGCCTTGTTAACCTCCACTCAGGGAGGCTCAGCAACTGGACTGTGCCTGTTTTAGGTTGGCTAGCCCAACAGGCTCTTACCTCTCATTTACTACCATCCCTTGAAGAGTGTATATGCCTGGGGAGTCACCCCAGGTTGGGAGGATCAGGCAGTAGCCTGATATCTAAGAGCCATTAACATCTGTAGAGTTGCCTTAGTGGCTGCCCATTGTTGCCAGATGTACTGTAGAAAACACTAAGAGGAGAATGATTAAAAACACCACCCTGCCAAACAAAACATAAGTGAGAATCCAGGACCCATCAAACAGCTTTTTTATCTTATGCCAAACATTTTAAAAACATAAAGAGTTAAAGGTCATAACTTCTGCCCTTGTCCAACTTAATTGGAAAATTGTGCATGTTAGCTGTAATGAATAATGTAGAAACTTATCTGACCATGTTTTTTTTTTTTTAATTTATCTTTATTTTATGTGAATTGGTGTTTTTGCCTGTGTAACTTGGTGTTTTGCCTGCATGTATAACTGTGTAAGGGTGTCAGATCTTGGAATTACAGACAGTTGTTAGCTGCCATGTGGATGATGGGAATCAAACTCAGGTCCTCTGGATGAATAGTCGGTGTTCTTAACCGCTGAGCCATCTCTCCAGCCTGACCATGGTTTTTAATATATTTAGCTAGCTCCCATTGTGCTAAACTAACATTACCCACCTCAGAAGGCACCATACAAAATGGGAAAAAGAGAGGGTTCACAAGTCAGCTTTAGAGGGGCAATGAGAGCAAGAAAAAGGAGTATGTACAATACCCATCCTGCGTTATTTCCTCCTTGGTAGAAGTAGGCTGATTTGTGGCTGGGCATACATCTTTTGCTGGGACCCATATTGGTGTAGTAGCAATCTGGGGAAAAACACAAGCATATTCTCTCCCACAGGCCAGCAGAGGAGCCAGTGGTTGCCATTGGAGGGAGATAGAATCTCTCCATTTCACCAGGGGCAGGGGTGGGGTGTGTTCCTTGGCATAGATGCCCAATGCTTGTAGCTGGGCTGAGCCACTGAGAAAGTTCATATGGAAGAGGACCTCTCTTGAGGCCAGATGAGAATCTCTCCTAGCCTCTGGAAAGACAGTTCTGGCCAACAGCTTCTTAAGAGCTCTGTTGGTTCTCCCCACAATGGCTTGTTCCTGCAGATTGTAGGAGATGCCAGTGGTATGGGAAACCTTCCAGGACCCCAGAAAATCATTGAATTGTTAAGAGGTATAGGCAAGGCCATTGTTAGTTTTAATTGTCCATGGTACTCCCATGACTAGCATGGCTGACCTGAGGGCCTTAATGGCATTAGCAGTCTTTTTTTCCAGAGAAGGCAAGGGCACATACAAAAGAAGAGCAGGTACCTGCCATGACATAATTATATCCAAGATTACCAAAGGGAGCATAATGTGTAACATCCATTTGTCAAATGGCATTGGGCAATAAACCAAGGAATTGACTCCTGCATGTTGAAATGGCCCCAAATGGGTAAAGAGGGGCACAAGTGGCATATGACCGAGACAAATACTTGCACTGGAAAATTGGCAACTCGGGGAGAAGCCTATGCAGGTTCTGTGGAGACAGGTGAAATTGCTGGTGAAGAGCCCTGGTTGTTCTAGGTATATACTAGCTGTTGATATGATGGTATCTGTAATCTCATTTCCTTGGGCCAATATTCTTGGCAGTTTGAAGTGGGATCTAATACGTGACAGGTACCTGGGCTCAGTCCTCTGATCTAAGACATATTGTATGAGCAGCATAGTGCTGGCACTGGGGTTCAGTGAATCTCTGACTCAAGAAAAGCCCAGCACACAAACTGCCTGTACTGTGTACTGGCTGTCTCTTGGGGATAACAAATATGAGGGTATTATGTTTACTTGTGGATGGTTCTACGTGCCCTATTTTTAGCTGTTAATCAACCAGGTCTTTAAGATTATACAACTTGGGTTCAGTTATAGGCCACTGCTCCTCCCATACTTCTTCATTCAAGAGCCATGTCAATGGAATGGGACTAGGGAGCCTAATTGTGATAGATCTCATGGGAACAATGGCCCTTAGAATTGGACGTATGGATCTCATGCAGGGTCACAGACTGCAAGACCTGCCTTTTATATTTTTGGTTATGAGCCTAGCCTTTAACGGCTGAGCCATCTCTCCAGCCCAAGACTTGCCTTTTTATAGACCTCAAGGTCATCAAAAAAGGCCCTATCATCTGTAGTTAAGACAACACCCATATCCTGTAAAATATCTCTGCCCCACAGGTTCCCAGGTACAGTGGAAATGATAGGGTGAATGGCTTCCCAGCTGCCATCAAGGTTCTTCCAATGGACTGGACAAGTGATCATCTTAGAATCTTGTTGGCCTCCCACACCATTGATGGGGGGGTGTGTTGAACTTCCAGTGAGGGAAGCAAAGCACCTCAGTCGTGGTTAATATGGTAGCATTGGCATCCATGTCTATCAAGCCTTTGGCAGGCTGCCTATCCAAAAGTATAGTCATTAAGGGGCAGTGTGGAAAGACTGGCAATGTCCAGAAAATTTTCGGATTGGACAGACCTTCTCTCACTGGCAGGGCTGAGGAAAGCCCTGCCTGGTGCTTAAAGGAGCCTGTGCCTCATTTGACTGTGGTCTGCAATCCTTTGCCCAATGAAATCTCTTATTGCATCTGGGGCATCGGGTTAGAGTTACCCACATTAAGAGGCTTCTGTGGGCTATGGACAGACAGTGGCACAGGCAGTGAGCATTGTAAGATGCCTGGTGCAGTGGGAGAGTAGCTGCCTCCTGAGGCAAGTGGGTACTGGGGTAGATCACCTCAAGAATATTGTGCCAGAGGTGTAGCTGTCTGCAGTGATGGTGGGACATGGGAGGGCCGGCACATGGGGTCTTAATGATGGCTGCATTCTCCCTGACAGATTTCACAGGGACTGAACTGATATCTTCTCATCAATGGATGCTGTAGAAAGATCTGACGTGAAATGGAGGAAGGCGATATAAAAGGTTACCCATTTTGTAGAGAAAAACAGCAGTCAAGCACCAGTCAAAGAGAAGATGGTAGTCAACAGGGGTAGGAAATTGTGTCACACCTTTATGTCTTGTGCTCAGTGGGGGACTTTCATGGTTTTTTTTAGGCCACAGCTGTATGTCCTCACCACGTCTCCAGATGACAAATGGCATGCAGGACCAAGCCTTGGTTCCTCCTACTGTGTATGTGTGGGGCCAGCCCTTATGTGGAGGCGCTGGACAAACTGAAACAGAAAAAAATGTGCCTTCCTAACTGGAAAGGCAGACAAATATGACAAACAACACAAAAGAAAGAAAGAAGGAAAAAAGAAAAAAGAAAGGGAGGTTGTCCCAAGGCTTATCTGCCGAAGGGAAGAAAGCCACACAACATTGAGGGGCCTTCTCACTGAAACACAGTTTTGGGGGTGCTGTCCAGCTCCTTGAGTGAGGGAAGGGAGATAATCAGAACCCTGTTCAGGTGCCAGATGCTGCTGGGTCCTAAAGGCTCCCTTGGGGGAGGAGTGAGAAGGTGCAGTGTCAACAGAACGGACACCTGGGAGCCAGAAAAAGCAAACAGCAGACTCTCATTTATTCAACAATGGAGAAAGCGTATATTCCCTCCTCCCCGCACTCAGAGTGGGTTCTGATCTGTTGACATTGTGTGATTGCCCTGCATTGGCTGGATATGATTGGTAGCTGTTTGGCCCTCAGCAAGACTCAAGGTTGGCTCATAAAGAAGTATGTTATGTGCATGCCTTGGCAACTGGTTTGACCCTATGGGCTGGTCCTACTACAGATGTCATTCTTCAGGAACATCTACCTTTGTGTAGTCAGGATTTCTCACTGGCCTAGGACTTGTCTGGAACTAGTTTTGACCAGCTGGCCATGGGAGCCCAGGGAAGCTCTTGTTTCCTTTCTGGCATTGAGATTACAATCATGCTCTACTATACTTGACTTTCTGATGTGAATTAAGGACTCTGAACTCTAAGTACTTTACCTACTGATCCATTTCCTCAGGTCTGAGAACTACTAGGATTCTATCAAGTGTTTTTTTTTTTTTTTTTTTTTTTTGACTTTGCTTTTCCTTTCAATTATAAGTCAATTTTCATTTTGACTTACTTGGCAATCCCCTTTTCTAGCTGTAGTTCTTTTTGATTTAGCCTCTTTCTGTGCTAGCATTCTCCCCACTAGGATGAGTCTTCCTTACTTTGTGTGCTTATTCGCTGCTACACAGGTTTTTACTAGACATTTACTAAATTAAACTAAAAAGCTTCCTCCAAATCATATTGCTTTTTCTTAATAACATACAACTTAGACACCTGATCATGTGATTGTTGCTTACTTGTAGGTAAGATGCTGTGAAGCTTTGATTCAGTAAGGGGAAGCTGTTAAGTATTGAGTGCCTAAAGAAAATATTTCTAAAGTGTTAGCTGAATTATTATTCTTACATAATAAAGTGGTGCGTGATTCTATCTGTAAGAGTTAATTATATCCTCGAGAATGTGTTGTTTTATAGGCAAAAGGCTCCTTCTGTTTAAACTGAATTTATGGATAAGTTCTTGAGCAAGATGGGGCTTGTTGAAGGCCTCTATTTCATAGCAATGGGTAATGGTTGTGGAAGATGTGGGAAGCTATACAAAATGTTATTCTTTGCTGGCCATGGTGCAGCTATACATATATCTTATTTTGTGCAAAGAACTCAGGATAGCATAGACAGCTTTACAAAGCAAGTTCCCATCCAAGTTTAGAAACACCAAACTTCAAGTTAACATGGTCATAGTCATCCTCTTGAACCTGATATATACAACACAACTGCTAAATGCCCTCCTAGAGTGCTATAGCTGTCTTTCAACATACTATTTAAATAATTTTTATTTTTAATTATGTGTGTGTTTGTGCAAATGAGTGTGGGTGCTGGTAGTGACACAAGAGAACATTGAACCTTCTGTAGCTGGAGTTACAGGTAATTGCAGTCTATTGAAGAGGGTGCTAGGAACTGAACTATGGTTCTTTGAAAGAGCAAAAAGTGCTCTTAAATGCTGGCTATTTCTTCAGCCTCCATATTATTATTTTTTAAAATTTATTTATCGTGTGTGTATATCAGAAAATAACCTGTGGGAGTTCTCTTGCTCCAATATGTGGGTACTGGGAATGGAGCTCAGGTCGTCAAGCTTGGCACTTTATCCACTGAACTATCTGTTCAGTTCTCACCACATTACTTCTAAAACAGTTTACACTTTAAAAAGTTTGAGTATAAAAAAACTGCTAGGTGAAGCCGGGCACAGTGGTGGCACACCTGTAAGTCCAGCACTCGGGAGGCTGAGGCAGGAGGTTCAGGAGTTCAGGGCCAGTTTCAGCCATTTAGTGGGGTTAGAAGCAGACCAGGCTACAAGAGACCCCGTCTCAACAAAAAAAAAATTTAAAAATGCAAATTAAGTAGAGTCTGTAATCCCAGCACTCTTGGGAAGGCTGAAGCAGGAAGATTATTAGAAGTTCCAGGCCAGCTTGAGCTACAGAATGAGAGCCCGTGTCAAAACACTGAAAAGAAAAAGATTTTAAACTGCAAAAGGAATCCCGAAGCAAGCAGGTCACTTCTGAGATGCAAGCCTCGCTCTTGTGACTCTGCTGCAGGGCAGATCCCACGGCGGCCAAGCGTCCCTGCCTCCTGCCTTCCAAGTGCATCCCGCACCTGCACTCCAGACACCTGCCAACGCCGACGGCGCGTCTCAGGAGCGCAGCCTCACAATCACGACGCACGCTGCTGACGTCATCGGCCGCGGCCCGCCTCCTGCGCCGGGAAAGAAGCGGCTGTCTATTGGCTGGGTCTCCGGCGGCCTCGGGACCAATCACAGGACGACGAGCAGCAAGGTCCGGTCCCTGACGTTGTGCGGTCGCCGCGGGGTTTATTTAGCTTTAGGGTCCTGACCGCCGCCATTCGGAGTTCTCAGCGCCTGAGGCCGTCCCCCGTCCGCTCCGCCCCTGCCCCTGAGCCGCGGCCCCCGCCTCCGCGCCGCCTCTCCGCCCCTCGGGCCGCTGGGAGCTGCGCGCGGGCCCGCGGAGAAAATGTCCTGACTGAGGCGGGAGGGCGGAGGCGGCAGCAGCGGGGTGGGCGGCGGCGCCGAGGGAGGCGGAGAGGGGCCGGGCTCGGCTCGTCGCCGCGGGCCGTGCGGGAGTCGCCGCCGCCACCACCGCGGCCGCCGGGCGCCGCGCGTCAGACAAGGAGGAGGATCCGCGGCCGCCAGGTAACCGGGCCAGGGCTGGGGGCACCGCGGCACAGGCCCCTCGCGGGTCTGCCGCGGCCTGACGGGACCTCGCGGGGCTCAAGCTGCCGATCCTCCGGGCGGCAGCGTTGCGGGAAAGCGTATCACAGGCCCGGGACTGTCGGCAGCCGCGCGTCCATCTTAGGCTTCCCCGGCGCGAGGACAGCCCAGAAGCTGAGGGTGAGTGGCCCGCCCGGCTTGTTTACCGACCTGAGTTGGCCGCGGTCTGCTGCCTGGCTGGCGCTGCCCTCTAGCCCGCCGCATTCCGGCTACTGGGATTCCTCCCGAGTCCGAGTGTGTACATCTCGTTCCCGTTCCACAGTAGGCCGTAAACACCCGGATTCGTCGCTATAAGTTGGTGCTGGTCTCCAAACTTATATTTTGGTTCCTTGTCCGCTTTCTGTCCTCCTGGTCTAGTGGCCTCCCGTTGTTGCCATTTCTAAGCAAATCAGGGTAAGAGTTGAGGCTTCGGGTGGCCATGGGCACCTGGAATTCTGCTCCTGGTAACGATCGCTTAGTGCAACCACCTTGTGTTTTGTTGTTTTGCTTTTCTGCTCAGATTTGGCCGGTTATTGCACAGGCAAAAGAGTTGTAATACTTGGTTTAAGCGTCGGGGACAGGCAGTTTTAGGGTAAGCAGGAAGTTTGAACCCGCCCATTATCTTGGAGACACACTGGTGTTTTGAAACCACCTTGCTTAGAATTTTATATCTCAGCCTTTCATGTCTTCTTTCGGTTACGGCCTGCCTCACTGCACCTAATGTTTGGGCTCATAAGTGATGATGTTAATAGACATGATGTACAAATACTTGGAAAAGTTATATAATGAATGGCTCCTGTGCCCCGTTGTCTCTCATTTTGTTGACTTTCTGTCAACTTTTGCAGCATCTATGGTACCTTTGTTGATTAAACATGGATGACTTGGTATACTTAGAAAATCCAGGGGATACCTGAGGATCTTGATTTGACAGAGGCAATTAGAAAGTTGTCTAAACTGTGCTTGGGAAAAGTAAAGCTGGATCCTGTTATTTATTAGTTTTAATTAAATGAAGTAATTGCAAAATACATTTAGAAGCCTGCTCTCGATTTGAGGGGCTCCTAAAATAGTCTCATTAAACTTTTGTAACTTTATTTTATTCATCTGTGAGGGTTTAAAACTTCTCAGGAATGAGACATTTTACTTTTTCTGGAGAGGATGTTATTTGAATGCCTTGAGAGAGTTTTTTTTTTTTTTTTTAAACTTGTTGCTATTTTAAGACCTTTTATTAGTGCTGTTGAGAGTTGGGACACCAACTTATTTATTCTTGAAGTGTATTTGGGATAGTATGATGAACTCATTCATGGTAGTGTATTTTAAGATAATTGCCTTGATCCAGATCAGTGTACTGATAGGGGTTATGGCATATCATTTTTTAAGTCTGAGGATTAAGCTGGGCATGGTGGTGCATGCTTTTAGTCTCCACACTTAAGAGGCAGAGGCAGGTGGATCTTTTGAGTTCTGAGCCAGCCTGGTCTACAGGTCAAGTTTCAAGACAGGTCAACCCAAAGAAAACCTACTTCCCCCATCAAAAACAAGTAAATAAATAAATGAAAAGTTTTAAGATTAACATAATTCAATTGTCCAACATTTGAGGTTGTTTTATATGCAATCTATCAGTGAAAGCCATTCCATGTATTTTATATTTATATTGCTTTTATAAAGTTTAAACTTTAAAGTAAAAGTAGTTGCAAAAGTAGGATACTAACTTTTTATGTAACTTGGTTCGGTTTTATTTGAGCATTGCTATGGCCTTCCCCTCTTCTCTAGAAATACCCTCTTGTTTGAACACTTTTTCTTTTGTGGTAATTTATTTGGAATATCTGTGTCCCACTTATGCCTTGGGTAAATTATATTTTGTGTATTTAAACACACTTCTTACTATAGTATATAAACCTACGGCAATGAATGAAAAAATTCAAACTCCTTATGGTGTAATTTTTCAGTAGTCTGATGTTGATATATCCTTTAGTCTTAATTTTTGTTTCTTCCCTATGTAAAGCTTAGTCTGGCCAAACTTAAATTGTTTGTTCCTGTGAAGTCTGTCCTCTTGATCTTTATTTAATTCACCCTTTCTGCATTCATGCTTCTCACTGTCGGCCAACTTAAGTGCTGTCTTTCTCCTAAGAGCCCTCTTGAAGCTTGGCAGTGGTGGCACATGCCTTTTGTCCTAGCACTTGGGAGGCAGAGGTGTGAGTTTGAGACCAGCCTTGTCTACAAAGTGAGTTTCAGCAGCCAGGCCTACAAAAAGAAACCCTGTCTTGAGAAACAAACAAAACAACAACAAAAAGAACCTCCTTGAGAACTTAACCTGGAGGGATATATTTGCTCTTCTTTTGTGTGAAACAAACCTTCTTTCGTCCTTCCTTCCTTCCTTCCTTCCTTCCTTCCTTCCTTCCTTCCTTCCTTTCTTTCTTTTCTTTCTTCTTAGTCTGTGGTAGTGTAAATTTCTTTTTGTGATTGCTGCTGCCTAATTGTAGCTTGAAGGATTAGAGAAATGAGTTTGTCTATGGAGATAGTATAGTTGGCCCTGGAAATATGGTCTGTCAAAAGTATTTTTGGTTATAGAAGTAGTAGGATATACAATTTATATGCTTTCTACTATTGGAATTTCTGGGATTTTTGGTGACTTATGAGACAAAATATTTGAAACTATGGTCATGTCTTAAAAATACTTGGTCAGTATGTTTATATCTGTTAGCACTTTTTTTTTAAACTACTTGGTATTTTTCCAATTCAAATGAAAATCTCTGGTTCCTTTCATTGATTCTAAAGCAGTTACTTGGCTTTGGATTTGGTACTAGTGACAAGAAGGGTAGCCTTTCTGTATTTGTATGTAGATGACATTGGAAGGAGCAGTAATCTGTAGTCTGTTTGCATTTCCAACTTCAGATGCTGATGGTATGTATAACTGATCAAATGGTCAATGAGGCAGGGGAATATGTGATGTAACTCAGAGCTAGAATGCTTACCTAACATGTACAAGTCCCTAAATTTGATCCCTAGCACTATAAAAATAAGTAAATAGATAATCTTTAGCTTCATTACATAATACAAAGAGAAATAAAAGAAGAAAGTTAATTATATGTCCTAAACAAGAAAGCATTGAAGTGGTTTATCTAAAAGAAAACAATAAAAATCACAGCCATTATATTACTGTCTTTTGAATTCCAATCATAAGTGTGTTATTGCAGCTTAATATGAAGCACCAAATAAGGTCCCTTTTCTTTATCTACACAGAGATTTTGGCATACATCTAAAAAATGCTGTCTCAAAATAATCAGCTTACAGTTGAGAATAGACTTAAGTAAATTTCAACACATAGTAGGAGAAATGGATAACTACATTAAAAAAAATTAGTTGGAACTCTTACTTCATCTAACATTTTATAGTTTAGCTCTTAAATCTATGTTTATGGTCAGCAAGGGGATGGGATGGTGGGTACATGTCTTTAATCCCAGCACTTGAGGGAGAGGCAGGTGAATCTTTGTGAGTTTGAAGCCAGTCTGATCCACAGAGTGAGTTTGAAGATAGCAAGGGCTACACAAAAACCTTGTCTCAAAAAAGAAAAAAAAAAAGGTTTATACATAATATGAAAGGATCCAACTTAATTATTAGTAGGTATGCTAACTCCTCTAGATTTCAATCTCATTACTGGTATTGGTCTATGAAAGTTCTTTTTACAAATCCAAGTAGCCCATTGACTTGATAAGGTTATATACAGTTTTTGAATACTGAACCATTTTTGTTGGTTCAATTACTTATCTCACTTGGATATATAGTTTTTTTGATTTACTTATTTTATTTATTATTACTATTTTGTTTTTTTTAAGACAAGGTTTCTCTGTGTAGCTCTGGCTGTCTTGGAACTCACTCTGTAGACCAGGTTGGCCTCAAACTCAGATGCACGTGCCTTTGCCTCCCAAGTGCTGGAAATAAAGACATTCAACACCAGGCCTCTGTGTTTGTTTTTATTTTGTTTGACAGGGTATTACTGTCTCACGGCAAGCCCAGAACTTGCTATGTAGAGCAGGTCAGTCTTGAACTCACATAAATCTGTCTGCCTCTGCCCCCTGACTGTTGAAATCAAAGTTGTGTACACTTTCCCTGGCTCTCAAATTTTGTAGATTTGTGCTTCTATACTCACGAAGTTTTGTTCTCCCCCTCCTCTCTTAAAGATAAGTTTGCATGTAGCCCAGGCTGCCCTAAAACTAGGTGGATTTCTGATCTCCTGCCTCTATCTTCCTGGTGCTGGAATTACAGGGATGTGCCAATCATGCCCAGCTTATACTGTGTTGGAGATGTAACCATGACCTTGATCATGCTAGGTGAGTGAGTTCTAGATCTGTAGTACCAAACTGTTGAGAAGGTAGCATTTTACTACTACACTTTTCTGAAGTGTACTCATCTGTGGAAGTTTAGGGTGAAAGAAACTTTGGTTTGTATTTCTCACTTTTAAACCAAACCTGTAAGATGTAAAACAAATTGTTTTTTCTTTTCTTTATAAGACAGAGTCTCATTGTGTATTCCAGGCTAGTTTGGTGAATACTTTGTAAGTTGACCTAGAACTTGTGGATAGTGATCCTCTTACCTTGGCTTTTTGAGTGCTGGCTTTGTTAGGCATGTGCTATCACTCTCAGCTATATTAAGCTTAAAAATGATTTGCTATTAATTTCCAAACTCAAACTGAATGTTTATGTCACTGTATTCAACACTTAAAAATTATTCTGTAAAATTACAAGAACAGTTTTTAAAATATTTACTTTAAATATGCTTACAATCCAGTATAGTTTATAGACCAGTCCCTGAGCCATAATTTTCAATAGGATTGTGTTAATAATCTCATTTTGTGTTCCTTCCTCGCTTTCCCTCCCTCCCTCCCTTCCTCCTCCTCCCCCCCCCACTCACTCTCGGTAATCCGAGCCTATTTCTCAGTTTAGAATAGCTTATTGATCTAGTTAACCATCCCAGCTCCTTATGCTGGGGATCCAAGGACTTGTACATACTAGGCAAGTAGTCTGTCACTGAACTGCACATATAGCCCTTAAAAACTTATTATCTTTTTTTAAGATTTATTTATTATGTATACAGTATACAGAAGAGGGTATCAGATGTCATTATACCACCATGTGGTTTCTGGAAATTGAACTAAGGACCTCTGGAAGAACAGTCAGTGCTCTTAACCTCTGAGCCATCTCTCCAGCCCCTATAAAAATTTTCAAACATACAATAGAAACCAGGACAATGACCTTTCATGTGTTCGTAACCTCAGTATCGGCACAAAGCCCACATTGTTTCATTTCTAGTTTTTCTGCTTTTTTCTTGGGGATTATTTAAAGACATACTGTGAGTATTTCAGTGTTGATTTTCCTCTTCCACTGGAACTATCCCAGTGACAGCAGGCTTGTGCCTCTTCGTCTACATCTTATAACTTGACAGTCATATGAGAGGATTGATCATATTCTGTTTTTTATTACCATTTATATGATTTGGCACATTTAATTCATAGTAGTATAGTTTGTGGGCATATGACAGCATTAGAGACAAGTTTTGATATTGCTCAGGCCTGTTATGTAGTAACAAATATTAGTTATGGGTTTTTTTATTGTTGTTGTTTTTCGAGACAGGTTCTCTCTCTGTGTAGCTCTGGCTGTCCTGACAGTCTGTAGGCCAGGCTGGCCTTGAACTCACAGAGATCCACTTTACACCTCAGCTCCCAATCCCCTCAATACCCCTATGCAGAGATTAAGAGGCATTCACCACCACTGCCTGGCTAGTTAAATTTTAAAATTTGAGCTTAACTCATTATAGTACAGTGGAAATAGGGGAAGTTAATTTTTTTTTCATTATCTTTGGAAATAAGGTGTTTGCAAAATAAATTCATTCATTTTCTAAAATGAGTTTTACACAGAAGAACAGAGACTTTGTTAACTAGTATAGTACCATTCTGGAGAGCACATTATTTAGCTGCCTTTTGTTCTTACAAGTAAGAATATGTAGGATTATGTAGATATGTAGGATATGCTTATTAATCATATAGGCAGTCATTGCTTTCTTTTAAGTGTGGTCATCTGTAGGTTCTGTAACATTTGTACATGTCAGACTTACTCTTTCACTTGGCTGAATGAAAACAAAAGGCTTTTAAAGTTTTTATTAACATAGCATGTTTGTTTTGTTTTTTGAGACAGCTTTCATTATGTAGCTTACAGAGATCTGCCTGCCTTTGCCTGAGTCTGGTGGTCCCCTCCACCCCCAATCTAGACTGTTATATATTAGTCTACTGTCAGGCTGTCTATAGTTTTATCCCCCTACTCCCATCCATTCCAGGTGCTAAATTTAGTGTATTTTAAAAAAAATAAATTTCTAGATTCTGCTTATTCAACTTTTTTTTTTTTTTAAAAAAAAAAAAAAACCTTTTTTTCTTTTTTTATTTATTGCCTTGGTATTTGCCTTGAAGTGGAACTACAGATAGTTGTGAGCTGCCATGTGGGTGCTGGGAATTGAACTCCGTCCTCTGGAAGAGCAGTCAGTGCTCTTAACTGCTGAGCCATCTCTCCAGCCCCTTGTTCAACTTTTTAGATTTCTTTTTCATAGTTCTAAATTTAAAATGGAAAATATAAATAAATAATGTGTGTCATCAAGTTTTTGTTGTTTTTCAAAATGTTTGTTTAGGTATTTACTTGTTGGTAGTCTCATAGGGACTCAGGAAAGTTAATAGTTCAAGTTTTGAATAGTGGGAACATGTGACTGAATGTGTGCTTGGATACAGAAGGCCTGGATTCAGATTCTGGCTCTACCACTTAGTAGTTCATTATTATTATTATTATTATTTTTTTTAAAAACTTTATTTATTTATTTGCCTGGAACTGGAAATACAGACAGTTATAAGCTGCCATGTGGGTGCTGGGAATTGAACCCGGGTCCTCTGGAAGAGCAGATGGTGCTCTTAACCGCTGAGCCATCTCTCCAGCCCCTGATTATTATTTTTTAACAGTAGTTACTGTGCTTTGTTTTTAGTCTTGGATATATAGTTCTGAGGAGTGAATTGGTTAACTTATTGGTTTCATACAATGCTTAGTAAGGTTTATTTGATATTACTGTTTACATTTTGAACAGGGCTAACTTTGGCAAAATTGTGAAATAGAGTTGGCCTAGCTGTTCACCCACTTCTAACGACTGGAACAAACAGTGCTTTCATTCTATTGTTCTTTTACACTCTTTTGCATGATACCCTTTGCTGTCTTTATAATGAAAGAAAAAAATTCATTTTGTTCTTATCATACTATAGGAATCATTGTTTCTTTTTGGGGGGAGGGTGCGTGTGTTTCAGGATAGGTTAGCCCTGGCTGCCCTCAAACTCACTCAGTAGACCAGGCTGGCCTCGAATTAAGAGATCTGCCTGCCTCTGCCTTCTTAGTACCAGGACTAAAGGTATGTGCTATCATTGCCTGGCTCTAGACTACATTATTAAGTAACAATTAAAAAAATGATTTATTTATTTTTATTTTGTGTGCATTGGTGGTTTGTTTGCATTATATGTCTGTGTAGGTCTTGGATCCTCTCTCTAGAAGTAGAGTGAGAGACAGTTGTGAGCTGCCATGTGGATGCTGGGAATTGAACCCAGGTTCTCTGAAAGAGCAGTCAGTGCTCTTAACCACTGAACCATCTCTCCAGCCCCTTAAGTAACAAATTTTAAGGTTTTTTTTTTTTTTTTTTTTTTTTTTTTTTTTTTAATAGATATTGTCTCATGTAACCTGGGCTGGCATGGAGCTTACTATGTACACTAGGCTGAGACAAAGAGACAAAGACTAGGCTGGCCTTGAACTCCCAGATGTTTGCCTGCTTCTGAGTGTTGAGTGTAAAGAAGATATATGCCACTCATCTGATGTTTTTAATACAATTTTAATTCATGTAACTTTTATGTTTCAAATGAATAGCAGAAGTTGACTTGATTTGAGAGATTGATATTTTCCAACCAGATGGTAAAACTGAGTTGGATTTGTCTTGGAGTATTTCAGATATTTGCTTCTGCTACCTTTTCATAGCCTTGTTTCATAGACTTTTATGTAAAAGTTCTAGGTTTTTACCTGCCAAACAGGTAACCTCTTTTAGCATCTGATACAAAGCTGCTATTGGTGAGCTAGATATACTTATCAATGGCCTTCTTCTGGGTGCTCTGCAATTTGAGAGTAATCAGTTTGCAATTTCAGCAGAGAATAGAATAATGAAAGTTTTGAATATGTTAAGCCTGTTCATAGTTCTTAGAAAAGTCTCATTATTTTATGATTCTTGGGATGGAAGCCAGGATTTCAGACATGCTAAACTGAATTAGCTCTCAGTCCTTTTTAAAATTTTTACTTATTTTTGTTTCAGAGACAGGGTTTCTCTCTGTAGTCCTGGCTTTCCTGAAACTCACTCTGTAGACCAAGCTGGGCTTGAGCTCAAAGTAATCCATCTACCTCTGTCTCCTGAGTGCTGGGACTAAAGACCTGTATCTCCTTTTTTATTTTTAAATACTGAATTGGCAATGTACTCTGAAGGTTAATTGTCCCATTTCCATACACATCTAAGAGGACTGTAATACTTCATTTCTATAGTTTCCATGAGCACAAGGAGAATGTTTTACCTTGTTATATTTGTCCACTATTTCTGAGTTTTAAATTGATTAGCTTTGTTTGAGATTGTAATTTGGGGTTCATGACTCTGGAGTTGTGTAAAATTGATTTTACTGTAGCTGAGGGACATGCATGTAGTATTCCTTACCTTCTTTCTTATATTATTTAGCAATTGAAATGCTTAGAGAAAGTTGATTTTATATTTAAAGAGACAAAGCCGGTAAATAAAAAAAAAATTCTGAAATGAATAGGAAATGGATGAAAAGAAACATCACTATTGTTATATGCTAGATTGGCTATAATTGTAAATAACTGTGTCTTCTAGGTATTTTCATTGTCATCAGTGGATTGCTAACTCCTGTTTAATTAAGAGAAGTAATCTGTCATAATTCTTTTATTATGTTTTCTCCCTAGTTAATGCATTTTTTTTAAGATTTTTTTTTTTTTTAAATGTGTGTTGTTTTACCTGCATGTATGTCTGTGTGAGGGTGCCAGATCCTCTGGAACTGTAGTTACAGATAGTTGTGAGTCACCATGTGGGTGCTAGGAATTGAGCCGGGGTCCTCTGATGTTGGGTGTCTTTCTTAATTTAATATTTAAATATTAAATATCAATTTAATATTTCTGTATTAAATATATCACCATATATCCTCTTTTGAGTCAAAAATATAAAGGTTATAACTAATATAAGAAAAATATATGCAATAGGCACAATAACTATATACAATATGTACAAGCAATAATTACATCAGTAATGTCCAGTCCAGAAACAATTGACAAATTCAAAGAAAATATTCCATTATTTATCCTGTTTTAGTGAGTCCAAGGGATTGTACCTAATTCACTTTCTATCTAACTTGCATTACTAACTGAAAACTATCTTTTGATGTTTCTCAAACTTATACATTTTAACCTCTAAGTGAGTTTCTTTTCTAAAACTGTCACTAGAAAACTATAGCTATAACTATCTCATCTTCAACTACCTCAGAGACTCAAGGAAGAAATAATATTAACTAAGTAAACAGCACGTACAAGCAAGCAGCTTCCAAAAAATGTAGGAAATGAAACAACTGGCTGCTGGATTATCACCCAGTGTTCCTCTGCAGGGTTGGAGCATCCATCTTTGTTCTACAGGCCTAGCATATCTGACAGACTTCTCTGTGAAGGATATTCTTAAGGACTTTCCTACCTTGTCCTGGCAAGGTTTGGGGCAATTCTTTTTTTCTGTGTCCTGCTTGTCCATTTTGGGTATCATACTGTCAGCAGTTGAGGCAAGGGCACTTTCTTTCCCAGTGACTAACTTTTGCTACAAAGAAGGTCAACTCCATATGGAATTTCTTTAATGCCCATCATCTTCACTGAAGTAGATTGGTGCTGCCAGAAGAAGATGTCTCATTATCATAAAATAATAATAACCTATGTTATTAAACTATCTTAAGTGCCATATTTTGTAGAAGTGTCTGAAGATGGCCTATCTATCTAAAATATCTCTGACCTTAAAAACATTTAATATCACTATAAGTTTGATTGTAGTGTCTAACTACTAATTCGCATTTCTTTATATCCTTATTATATGGTAATAATAACTTTCAAGGACTAGCAATTTGTATTACATTGTTAGATGAACTGTATAGGTACAATACCTCTTTAGCCTCTAGTTAATGCATCCTTATTAGATAGAAATGGTAAACTTTAATGAGGCTGGAGAGATGGCTCAATAGTTAAGACCTTGTACTCTTATTGCAAGCGGACAAGAGTTGTGTTCCTAGCACCCACATCGGGTACCTTACAACTACCTGTAACTCCAGTTTCAGGTGACACACACGTCTGGCTTCCATGGGTACCAGAACTCAACATGATAAAATAGTTAAAAGAAAGATGTTTGTGTCGAATGAAGATAGATACTTTACTTGTTGTATGGGTAATTGCCTCAATTAAATTATGGCATAAAAAACTGATAGCTGGGTTTTTTTTGTTTGTTTGTTTGTTTGTTTGTTTTTCTGAGATGGGGTTTGTGTAGCCCTGACTATCCTGGAACTCACTCTGTAGACCAGACTGGCCTTGAATGCACAGAGATCCAAAAGCATGCACCACCACTCCTGGCCTGATAGCTGTTGTTTTAACTTGAATTTATTTTGTACTACTTTTCACATTCTTTGGAGGATTTTTAGCAGGTTTGTTGAGTTGAGTCTTCTTAGATAACAGGTGAATCTGCCCTCGGTAACAGTGACTTCTGTAGAGGAAGGGCAGCTCTTTCTGAGATCTACTGATTATACATTATTTTCAAACGAATGAAGTATTTTTAGAAGATACTGGGACTATAGCTCAGAGTACTTGTCAGCTCATGCAAAGCCCTTGGTTTTATTCCTCAGAACCACTACCAAAAATTAGTATTTGTAAAAAGATTTGTACTTGTACTCTTTATGAAGTACTATCCAAATAATCAGCTCATGGGTTGTCATAGTAGTTGAGGTTGCTCAGATTTTTAATACAGAAGTCTGGTGTAGAATGACATAATTTGAGGTATTGGGAGATGAAACAGATATTTAATGAACAGTTTATTCTTAGTAGTCTAGTACCGTTAAACAGGATTAGAAACATGAAATTCTGGTATAGAATTTTGGATATGGTAAGTTTGAGGTGTAAAATAGTTGCATAGATGTTCTGTAGGCAGTTAGATTCGTTAATCTGAAGTTGGGTAGAGTGTCAGAGTGGAACTAGAATTTGGGAATCATCAGCATATAGGTGGTATTTAAAAGCCACAGACGGGCCAGTGAGATGGCTCAGAGACAGGCATTTGCTAAAACTGATGACCTGCATTTGATCCCTGTAACACCTATAGTGGAGAGAACTGACTCCTGAAAGTTGTCCTCTGACCTACATGTGTACTACATACAAATAACAAATAATGTAAAACAAACAAACCAACCACAGATCGATTGACATTTCTAAAGAGTGAGTTGATGGTTAGAGCTTTGTCAACCAAGGAACTCTTGGTGCCTGAAATCAGAAATAAAAGAAGCCAACAAAGATTGAGGGAGAAGGGCAAATGAGAAATAGTGGAAAACCAAAGGTCTGTCTTGAAGTCTAGTGAAAACAGTGTGCTCAGTTGTGGGTCACATGACCAGAAGGCTCAAGACTAAGCTATTTCACAAATTTTATGGTTTTATTTTTTCCATAAGCTATTCATATTCCAAATATCAAAGCAGCAGCAGAAAGATGTTTTATAATTTTATTATGAAAATTATATTATTTCTATTCTAAATTACATTTTATACAATACCTATTCATTTATTTTTGAGACACTGTCTCTGTAGCCCAGACTGATCTAGAAGTTGACATCCTCCTGCTTGTATTTTCCTACTGCTGGGATTTCAGGCATGTGTCTGCACACCAAGTCGATATTTATTTATGTTTTTATAAATTAAAATTTATTTTTTATGTTTATAAATAAAGATTTCCTTGCATTTATATCTGTTCACTATTGGTACTCATGGTGCTGTGGAGTCTGAAAGAGGATGTTGAATCCTCTGGAACTGAAATTACAAATGGTTGTGAATCACCATGTGAGTGTTGGCATTGAAACTCAGGTCCTCTGGAAGAGCAGCAGTACTCTTGATTGCTGAGCCATTTCTCCAGCCCATTGTTTATATTTTGATGGGAAATGTAATGGGAAGAAGACACAGTAAAGACCATGATTTACAGTGAAATACTAGGTATTTGGTGATAAATAACTTATGTGGTAAGATAAGGGGGAAATAGGTATAACTAGCTTTTGCTGCTTTATAATCTGGCTAGCTAGAATGGAATGTATCTCAGATGTATCAAATATAAACCCTAGACTAAAACTTCAGGGAGAAAGGAGGTACTTCATTTGCTTTTTTTTAAATCAGCTTGTCTTGGACTTTGAAATCTCTTGACATAAAATTCAACCTAGGATTTTGTTTTGGTTTGTTTTTAAAAGTACTTTGGCATTATGCATTTTACCTTCTCTAGGTTAAAGTGTTGTCTTTCATTATATTCCATGGGGTTTCTTTTGGTTTCTCTGATTCTGCTGCCAGCTGTGGGATCCCAGTGCCTGTGGCTTGGCAGTTTTTTTTTAAAGAAAATATTTGTTTATGTATACAATATTCTGTCTGCACTATGCCTGAGGGCCAGAAGAGGGTACTAGATCTCATTACAGATGGTTGTGAATCACCATGTGGATGCTGGGAACTGAACTCAGGACCTCTGGAAGAGCAGTCAGTGCTCTTAAGGGCTGAGCCATCTCTTCGGCCCAGCACTTTTTTTTTCCCCTTCAATAGTGCTTGGTGCTGGAAATTAGATTCAGGGTCATGGAACATGCCAGGTATGTGTTATGTTACTCAGCTATGCCCCCAGCAATAGGGATTTTGAGACACAGTTTGACTGTGGGTCAGGTTGGTCTTGTGCTTACTGTCATTATGTCTCTTGATTCAACTACTGTGATTGTAGACATGGACTATATTGTTTGGCTTTGAAAAACAAAGTCCTCCCTTTTCCTACTTAGCATTATCTTGCAAGCACATTCACCAAGGTCTTGACACTTCTGCAGTTTTACTCATCAAGTTGGACTCATTCTAGAATTTCTTCAGAGATTGCTCAGAAGCTTCACTGTTGCTTTTTTCAGGTCATTGAATGTGATGTTATCTGTATTTTGTTGGTCTTATAAAATACAGTGTACTAGTCTGTAGGCTTTGTCTCTAAAATCCTTGAGACAGGGTTTTGAAAACTTTCCCTGCCCTGATTGAAAATTGGTGGGAGTGAATGATACAAGAAAAACTTAGGAATTGATATTCTAGAAATTAATCCTAAGAGGAAATACAGTAAGTCCACATGCCATTAAAAGCACAATTTCTTGAAATGTCCTTGGAATTATCTGAGAGCTTCCTGTGATGAGAAGTAACTGAGTTTTAAGGATGAGCACATCTAAAGCGATGACTTCATGTGTGCATCTTTGGGAGTTAAGGGTATGTTTAGTGTGTTTGGAAGTGAGTTGACTTGTGTGTGTTACAGGGGGGGACTGAGAGCTTATATTAGAGAAAACTTCAGAAAAGAGGATTGTTGTGGTAACAGTCAACTGGATGTATTTAGAAATCAAAGATGCTTAGGAAGCTATTATGGTAGTTCTGACCTGAACTGAGGAAGGATTGATGCCCGTGGGGTGGAAACAAATAACTTATTTGATGGAAACCATTGGAAAAAAATTTGGATAGAAGCCAGAATTCTAGGTGATTCTGAGATTCTCATTGGTTTCAGAGCTATGAAGCTGTCATTTGTGGAAACGTCTTATGAGAAGATAAAAGGTTTAGTGGGGATTTGAAAAGTTATCTGAGCCCTGGAATGGGATTAGATTTGTAGTTAGCCGTTTCTCCCTGTCATCAGGATCCTGCTGTAGTACCACTGTTTTTCCTGGTGATTGGAAGATAGTGATGTAGGAAGAGAAAAGAGAAATTGAGTGGGAATTTGGTCTTAAGAGTCAAGCGGTGTTTTCTTTCTTTTTCCATCCATCTATCCATCCATCCATCCATCCATTTTTTTTTTATTGGTTTTTTTCAAGGTTTTTTCTCTATAGCCCTTTCTGCCCTAGAACTCTGTAGAATAGGCTGGCCTTGAACTCAGGTATCTATCTACTTCTGCCTCTCAAGTACTGGGGTTAAAGGCATGTGCCATCACTGCCAATGTTTTTAATTTATATAAATTTTGTAGCTCAGAATTGCTTTGTAATATTTTAAGAGAACTGGAAAATATTGTATGTGGAGTACCCTCTTTCATTTTTTATAGTTTTTTAAGATGCCATGTAAGCATTTATAAATTTCCATAGCTTCATATTAGTAACTACATATTATGTATAGTTTATGTTAAGAAAGTTTAAAAAAACACGTTAACACTGCTGTCATTAATCCTTTTGAATATTTCTCATTTGAAACTACTGATAACTGAATTTATTACAGTTTGTTTCTTGAAGAGTTTGTGCTTAATGAGGATTATTCATGTGTTTTTGCTTTTTTAAAACAGTGGTGTGAGTGACCAAACCTGGAGTTTTTGGCCTGCCAGGCCAGCACTTCACCATTGAGCTATAGCATCTTTCTATTTTATAAGACTTTAAATAGAGGGTCGAGATTGTAGTATAGTCTTTGTTGTTTTGAGGCATAAATTAAATGTGGCTTTGTTTCTAAAGTATTTAATAATACTTAGTAAATAAGACTTAAATAAGCAGAATAATACAATTTTAAATTATTGTATGTGTGTTTTGCCTGTACGTATATATGTGCACCACATATTTGGTTAGTGTCTGTGGAGGTCAAAAAGCATTGGATCCCCTGGGACTTGGATTACAGTGGTTATGAGACACCATGTAGGTGCTGGGAATTGACCCTCAGTCCTCTGCGAAAGCATTAACTGTTCTTAGTTAATGTACTCTCTCTCCAGCCCCAATAAAGACTTTTTTTTTTTTAAAGATTTATTTGTTATATATACAGTATACAGAAGTGGGTACCAGATGTCATCATAGATGGTTGTGAGCCACCACGTGGTTGCTGGGAATTGAACTCAGGACCTCTGGAAGAAAAATCAGTGCTCCTAACCCCTGAGCCGTCTCTCCAGCCCAAAACTACTACTACTTTTTTTTTTTTTTAAGATTTATTTATTATGTATACAGTGTACAGAAGAGGGTGCAGATGTCATCATAGAAGGTTGTGAGCCACCACGTGGTTGCTGGGAATTGAATTCAGGACCTCTGGAAGAACAGTCAGTTATCTTAACTTCTGAGCCATCTCTCCAGCCTCCAAGACTTCTTAATAAATGGACATAATTGCAACTTTTAAGACAAATGTTACTTGGTTCAAGTGTAACACACACAGTCTGTGATGAAATGAATCCAGGAGCTTAAAAAAAATCTTTTAAGGGGACTAGAGAGATGGCTCAGTGGTTGAGAGCACTGGCTGCTCTTCCAGAGGACTGTGATTCAATTCCCAGCATGTATGTGGCAGTTTACAACTGTCTCTAACTCTAGTTCTAGAGGACCCAACACCTTCACATAGACATTCATGCAGGCAAAATAATTAGACTGGAGAGATGGTTTAGCGGTTAAGAGCACTGACTGTTCTTCCAGAGGTCCTGAGTTTGATTCCCGGCATCCACATGACAGCTAACAACTGTCTATAATTCCAAGATCTGACACCCTTACACAGTTATACATGCAAGCAAAATACCAGTTCACATAAAATTAAAAAAAAGAAATTATTAAAACTTTTAAAAATCTCTTGTTATACAGATTTTTATTGTACCAATTTATTGAAATATGAGTCCTTGAATAGAATTTGGAAACCTAGATTGCATGCAGAATTAGATGTACTAAGTTAAATGACTTAGCTATATAATATGTTAACATGATATTTAGCTACAGTTTTTTTTTTTTTTTTAAAGTAGCATTAGCTCTTAAGAGCTAGGGAGGTGGACAGATAGTGTTTTAGAACATGTACAGTTTTGATAGTACTTGAGTCTGGTTTCCAGCTTTTAACCACCTGTAATTCATTTTCTGGCCTCCACTTAATGTGCACACACACTCACATAGACACACATAACACAATTAAAAAGAAAACTTAAAAAAAAATCCTCTTAGAGCTATTTGCCTTGAAAATAATTTTTATATACCTTGTGAGATGTGACAAATCTGGAAGAAAATGATACTTTCTGTCAATTCTTAGAGTGTAAAACACACATTGTCCCTACTCTTTGATTTACTGATTGCCATACATAAAATGACTCTCTCAGATGATCTCCATTGAATTGTAGCTTTCATTTACTAAAACTCGGTATTCTGTTGAGTTTCAATTCCCCAGAGTATGTATCTCTATAAAAAATAGTCTAGTGTGCTTTTCTTATTTTCCTTGAATTTCAGTTTGGAATTGTGTAGTTACCTATATTTTCAGAATGGGCAGGGAAATGAGGCTACTGTTTGTTCTTCACTTATGATAGCATTTATGATGAATAGTCGTGACAATTATGTAGTGTTGAAATTTAACTTAGGGCCTTGCATATGGGTGACATGCTGTTCACTGAGCTCTGCCTCCAAGCTAGTCTTAATATGATTTGTTACTATTTTCAATTTTATTACATTAAAATTTTCATTTTGTATGCCTGTGAGTTGTGTACCTTGACAAGCATGGGGAGGCTAGAGGACAGCTTGTAGGAGTTCTCTCAGTGTGGATTCCAGGAATAAACTCAGGTCATCTGGATTGGCAGCAGGCACCTGTACCTACTGAGCCAGCTTGCTCCAATATGCTTCTGGCATGGCAGTTATTTGTTTTCTCAGCCTTGAAAGTTTAAGTATGTTATAACAGTGCACTGGTTCTGTGGAGATTAGCTAAAGAAAGATAGCTTGCTGTTAGTTCAGCATGCAGTACAACAAGAACATATAAAGGTGCATCAAAGCAAGCATGGATTTTGAATGTAAACATTTTAAATGAAATACTGTGACTACTTTAGTATATGTTTATTATGACATGTATTTTTATTATAACTTTCTGCATGCTCACTATAATTTCCAATAGTATGAATAAGTCATTTATATTTTATTTCTGAGAAAACTAAAGGAAGTGTCTAATGAATATTAATATTACCACTAAATTTCTTTTGTCCACTTTATATATGCTTGTATTATTATAGTTCTGTGCCATTGAACACACTTTCAGATTGCTGTTAGATTGTGTACAATCAGTGTGTATAAAATTTAAAAATCTAAGCGAGGGGCTGGGAGGGCATACCTCAGTTGGTAAAGCATTTGTTGCACAAGGACCTGAGTTTGATCCCTGCACCCAGGTAAAAGAGGCAGTATGTTGGCGAACTATTGGAAACCTTGTGCTGGGGAGGCTGAGACAGGAGGATCCCTGGGGCTCACTCACTAGCCAGTTTAGCCTAATTGGGGAGCTTCAGGCTAGTAAGAGAGATAGCCTGTCTCAAAGGAGGTGGATGGCATTCCTGAGGTTGTTGTTTGGTTGCCACATGTACATTTGGATGGACATGCACGCACACATACACACACATACATACACACAAGTTTAAAAATGTCCAAGAAAGATAATTTAAATTGCCTGGTTATGAAGTAAGGGGGGAAACCCCAAATAAATGCAATTATAAGAGAAAAAGATTTCAAATTAAATTATAAGTAATTATTTTTTTACTTGTTTGGATCATCTCACCTTTTCCTTTACGTACAGATTGGAGTTGACTCAGCACTGCTCATACTCATGATAATATTGTTGGTTGTATTGGTACATGTCTACAACCACAGGTAATTGGGAAGCTGAGGCAGAAGAACTGCAAGTTTGAGGTTAATCTGGACTACATTTGGAGACCCTGGCTCCAAAAATTATGGAAACGTGCATACACACACGCGTGCACATGTGCCTGTGCACATACATAACACATTATGCAGAAAACTCCTGTTTAATTTGACCAGCCCGATAAATTAGCTGTTGTTATTGTGTGTTAAAGTAAAATTCTAAATATAATAGTTTGGTATTAAATAAGTAAGTATAATTAAAATGGAAATGATTAAAATTAGGCTTTCTAAAAATATTTTTCAATATAGAAGGCTATAAGTGAAATTCAGTTTTGGTCTCCTTTACAGGAATAGCTATTCACAGTCAGACAGAACCACTTACACGTTTTGCAGTATCTCCTGAGGAAGTCAGAGTCTGAGCCAGCATGAAGATTGAATCTTGTCTTTGGTCTGATTTACCTTTATTGTAACCATGTGCAAGGTGGAGGTTATAGCATGGAAACTAAAATCTTAGTAAGTGTGATTTTTATTTTAGCTATTAAATAGCATCCTTTCTATGGTGAAGTTGTTCTTAGCACAGGCCACTCCGCATATATGTAGATTTGATAGGCAGAAACAGAATAGCCTTATAAAGTGATTTGGCCTTCCAGGGTTTAGAAAGAAGGAAAAATACCTGTCATTCTGCCTAGGAACCTTTTCTCTTTTCTGGTTAAAATAGGTCTTGGGGGAGGTACTAAATTTAGAACAGATTGAAAAATTGAAAGGTTGTTTAGTGTTCTAATTTAAGTCATTAAAGTATTAAAATTGCCATGTAAACTTCTTCACTTATGAATTAGTTGTCATTAAACAATAAAGTCTTTATTATAGTGTGGTGTTAGTAAGCCCATTGTAGAGCTCCAGGAATATTTGTTGACTTGTCTCTCACTGTGTAGCCCAAGCTATCTTCATTCTCAAGATCCTCCTGCTTCAGCCTTCTAGGTGGTAGGAATTCAGGCATTCAGGCATGTGCCAGCACTTCCAGCTTCTAGGACCTTTTAAATAGCATGTATTTTTTAAATATTAATTAAATTTTAGCATATTATTTTTTCAAATATCAAATAACATTCAAAAACAGATTGACACAATTATGCTTATCTTAGAGACATTTTGTCTGAGTTTCCTGAGAGTATAGGTGATATGGAGCTTTTCTTTTTTTCTCCAAATGTAATTAGATTTTGAGAATACTGAATATCAGAATATTTCTAGTTTATCATGTTGTTTTGTTAATTGTCATCATTGCTCTTTAGCATCTTTTCTATCTGTGCTAATTAAAAGCAATCAATAGTTAGCACTTTCGAGCTATTTTTCTCCCTTAGCAAAAATAATTAGGTAAGACTTTGATCTTCTGAATTCATGGATCAGACATACTATAAATAGCATGATCCACATTGTTCTTAATTTGAGAGTGGTTATGTGTTTAAAGGAAGTGTTTGGTTTCTGTTCCTTCTCTTGTCTACAGGTCTTTATAACTTCTAAATTAATGATGACAGCTGAGCTGAAATGCAGTAAATTCTATTAGTGACTTACCTATTTTTTTTTTAATCTTCTTCCCCTATAGAACAACTCTGTATTCATTTCCTCTTACCACTTTCAGCAATCCAAAGTAAACTTTCATTAAATCTTGAAGTCTAAGAGCTTCTTTGGGATTTTTGTCTCCAGAATCTCTCTGGAAGTTCCCAAACATAAATAGAATAATTCAATAAGAAATTTTACATGCATTAAGTTTAAGAAAGAGATATTTTCTAAGTTGAAGGGTATTTTTATCTTGGGGGTATATTTTCAGAGGTAGAACTATGTAGCTATTATTTTAATAACAGTGTCCTAATTATTTATAGCTTCCTGCCTGACATAACTCACTTCAAGAAGTACACAATGTCAGAACATGGGATTAAGTGGGCCTGTGAATATTGTACGTATGAAAATTGGCCATCTGCAATCAAGTGCACTATGTGTCGTGCCCAGAGACCCAGTGGAACAATTATTACTGAAGATCCATTTAAAAGTGGTTCAAGTGATGTTGGTAGAGATTGGGATCCTTCTAGTACTGAAGGTGGAAGTAGTCCTTTGATATGTCCAGACTCTAGTGCAAGACCAAGGGTTAAGTCTTCTTACAGCATGGAAAATGCAAATAAATGGTCATGCCACATGTGTACATATTTGAACTGGCCAAGAGCAATCAGATGTACCCAGTGCTTATCCCAACGTAGGACCAGGAGTCCCACAGAATCTCCTCAATCCTCAGGATCTGGTTCAAGACCAGTTGCTTTTTCTGTTGATCCCTGTGAAGAATACAATGATAGAAATAAACTGAATACAAGGACCCAGCATTGGACTTGCTCTGTTTGCACATATGAAAACTGGGCTAAGGCTAAAAAATGTGTTGTTTGTGATCATCCCAGACCTAATAACATTGAAGCAATAGAGTTGGCAGAGACTGAAGAGGCTTCTTCAATAATAAACGAACAAGACAGAGCTCGATGGAGGGGAAGCTGCAGTAGTGGTAATAGCCAAAGAAGATCGCCTCCAACTACAAAACGGGACTCTGAAGTGAAAATGGATTTTCAGAGGATTGAATTGGCTGGTGCTGTTGGTAGCAAGGAAGAACTTGAAGTGGACTTTAAAAAACTAAAGCAGATTAAAAATAGGATGAAAAAGACTGATTGGCTATTCCTCAATGCCTGTGTGGGTAAGTTTGTTTTTTGCATTATTTTAAATGAGATGAGAAAAGTCATTGAAGATGGCTTGAAAAATAAAGGAGGGTCAGTATTACTTAATATATGACTCATTTGGCACAATAGCTCAAGTATACATATATAAAGGTCTATATTTTTTTACCTTGTCTGCCTTGTACCAACGTGCATATGTGTATATACCTCATTATCATCTTGAGAGAAAGCTTTTAAGTAAAAGAAACTGTTAACATATCAGCAAGAAAGTGTATACCTGAAGTTTAAAATTGTTGTTCTTATTTATTGTAGCAAGATGTGACAGAGGAACACCAGCAGCTGTTTCTGGATGTTTGTAAACAGTATGAGCATCTTGTGATGATAGAGGCTTTAGTCAGAAGTTAAAAATATCATAAAAATTTGTGGCTCCAAGAGGTTGAACAAGCATAATATTGACCTTGAAAATGCTGATGTTAACTTAACATGAATGTCATGTAGTAAATATTTACACACTTGGTGGAACTGATTTCACATAGCCAGCTGATTCCATAGTTCAAATTATGATTTATGTGTATTGTGTTCTCAAAAAGAAACACATAATATTGGGCACAGTTGTTTGTTCAGAGATGTTAAAGGACAGAAAACAGGTGGGAGGAGGAATTTTCCCCAGCTACTAACTTGATGAATTAATAATTTGTGGTATAATTCATAAAGGTGTTACATAATTCAGTTTTGTTTTTATACAGTGTCTCTCTACAGCCCTGGCTGTCCTATGTAGACCAGGCTGGTCTTGAACTTACAGAGATCTACCCATTACAAAGTGTTACTTGATTCTCAAAAGCACCCTTCTCCTCTCCCATAGATTAGGTGTTTGGATTTTATTGAAACTATTTCTTTGGATTACTTACTTTGAAATTCACCTTTGTTTTGAAATATTGAAGTGATTTGTAAGGTTAAACTTGGTATGGAACAATAGCGCCCCATGTGATATATCTTTCTTGAAGTAGTCCCCTGAGTATGGAAGATATACATGGGTTCTCAAAAAATGTGAAGTTTCTTGAGGCTGGAGACATGGCTCAGTACCAGAGCACTTGTTTTCTTTGGAGGACCTGAGTTTGGCTCCCAGCACCCATATCAGATGGTTCACAACCATCTATAACTCCAGCTCCAGGGAATCCAGTGCCTCTGACTTTCATGGACAGCTGCACCCAGGTGTACAGACAGACAGACAGACAGACAGACAGACAGACAGACAGACAGACACACACACACACACATCCCTCCCTACATATAATTAAAAATTAAAAAAATCTTAAAAACAAATGTAGTTTTATTTTTTTAAATTAAAAAACTTAGGGTGGATTTGCATGCATTTATATCTGCACTACATGTGTGAAGTCCCTTGTGCAGGTCAGAAGGGCAATGAATTTCCTGGGACTGGAGTTAGAGAAGATTGTGAGTTACCATGTGGGTGCTGGGAATTGAGCCTGAGTTCTTTGGAAGAGCATCCAGTGCTCTTAACCCATCTTTTCAGCTCTGAAATCTGAAAGTTTTGTTTGCTTGTTTGATTGATTTTTGTTTTTAATTTATCATATCAAAATGTAGGTTCTACCAGTTGAGCCTCTGAAGTTTAGTCATAGCAGCACTTAGCAACTGTTCTCATTTTCTCCCATTGAGCATGAACAACATTCTGTTAATTTTGTTGTCTCATTTCACCCCATTTCTTGGGGTTCTTTAGTACTTTTTCTTTATGGGTGTCAAATTTATATATTTAGTACCACTTAATGCATTCATAATGTTATATAGTCATCTTTCCTTTGCCCTAACACATTTTTGTCACCTAAAGGGAACCTTTTATCCATTAGGAAGTTAACACCTCCTTCCCTCCACCCCCATCCCACCAATCTTCTTTCTGTTAAAAATACCACAAAAATGTGACTTCAAGAAGTTGGATTAGCATTATATTGACCTTCAGGCTATGTCATTTATATTAATGAATTATATGACCTTTTGTGTTAAATGTGATTGTCTTAATTACTTGTATGCCTTTGTAATACTTAAAATCATATTTGAGATGGTAGTGTACTGTCTTTGTAAATCATATTTGCAGTGATAGTATGCTCTTTATATTTTAATCATATGGCTAAAATACAAATATATGTAAATTTACAGATGGGAATGAACTACTTCCCTTTTGGAGGGTTATAAAATTCTTTTTAGGAATCGAGTTTATAGTGTCTTAAGTCAGAAGATCTCAGGATAAAAAATACTTTTAAATGATTTTTTTTTCTCTGTAAACACAAGGTTGACCGGTTAGCATATTTGTCTTTATAACTGCTAATATTTCATGCTTTATAGCTCTTCACTCTTCTTGGTACTACCATTTATTTTGTTTTACATATTCTTAATTCTTTTGAATTACCAGCTCAATTTCTGCATTTTAACAGCTATGAGTTTATTTTTTAAATGATAGAGCAAAATGTATGGGCAGTATGATCTGGTCTTAATTCATTTACAAGTTTTGTTTTTTTTTTTGTTGTTGTTGTTGTTGCTGTTTTGGTCCCTGTATATGGCTCTTGATAAGGTGGATTCTGTCTTTCTGTCTTTGTTATTAGCTGAATAATGTTGTTACCTAAGAAATAAAGCTAATAGAAAGATGGCATGATCTGAAAGATTTGTTTGTTTTTTGAGACTGGGCTTTTCTGTGTACTAGCCCTGACTGGCTGTCCTGGAACTCACTCTGTAGAGCAGACTGTTCTTGAACTCACACAGATCTTCCTTTCTCTGCTTCCCAAGTGCTGGGATTAAAGGCATGTTCCACCACAGTCTGGTATGTTCCTCAGGTTTTATTAGATGTGGGTACATTGTGAGTTACTGATACTTTGTATCAGAAATCATCTATAGGCCCAGCATGATGAATACACCCTTTCATCTCAGCACTTAGGCCAGAGACAGGTGGGTTTCTGTGAGCTCCAGGCCTTGGATAATGAGACCTTATCTAAGAGGGGGCAGGGAGAGAGAGAGGGAAGAGAGAGAGAAAGTGTCTCTGTGTGTGTGTGTAAAGTAGGGACACTGAGCATAAAATTGTATCCTGAATGTAAATTATGAGATGTTCTTACTTAAAATTGAAAAAGATTTTTATAGTCAGGCCAGCTTTGAAGTTAATAAAATAAGATTGAGGAAGTTTGACTTAATTGAGAAAGAATCAGCAGTGTTGAGCAAATACGCTTCTGTGGTTACTAGATGTAAATTTTACATAAGTCACGTTGTATTGTGAGAGGCTGTTGAGATGACAGTGCCCAAATGTGCAGTCAGTAAAAGTGTGGAGATAGGAGCTTGGATGGTAAAAACAGAGCTCTCCTGTTTTCCCCTGTTTTAGATAGCAAGTAGCTGGCTCATAGAGCAGAGTACCTAATTAATACACAGTTTTTATTCTGGAGCTGTGTTGAGACAGTTTTACTTTGTGAAATTATGCTCCAATTTATGACTCATGTCAAAAGACAAAGCACCATACAATTCCTAAGTTGAACTTGTGCTTATAACACATGTACTTGAACCCTAGACTTATATTATCTATCTACTTAAATCTTCCCTAGAGGGTTTATATATATATATATATATATATATATATATATATATATATTTTAAACTCACTGCAGAGCAGTGAGGGATTGCAGTTTTCCTTAGTTTATGCCCTTACTTTTTTGAGACAGGGTCTGACTGAAATTCTGGTCCTTCTGCCTCTCCCTCATGGATTCAAGATCAGAAGTGTTCATCATCTGGTTTATGTGGAGCTTTGTTCATGCTAGAAAAGAAAAGCACTCTTTCAACTGAGCTACATCCCCAACCCTCAGTCTCCCAACTTGATCAATGACTATCCATGTTTCAGAAGCTTTTGTTAACCTTTTATTCTTCTTTACCACATTCTATCTTGTTTCTTCATTTTAAGTCAAGATTTTTTTTTTTTTTTTTTTTTTTTTTTAAAGACAAGGTCTCATTGCAGAGTTCTGACTGCCCTCGAACTTACTATATAGACCAGGTAGGCCTTGAACTCACAAGTGTTAGAATTAAAAGTGTGAGCCATTATGTATGGCTTATTTTTATTTTTTATGTCTGTCTATCTGTCTGTTTTTTTTTCTTTTCTTTTCTTTTCTTTTTTTTTTTTTTTTTTTTTTTTTTTTTTTTTTTTTTTTTTTTTTTTTTTTTTTTTTTTTTTTTTTTTTTTTTTTGTGTGTGTGTGTATGTGTATGTGTGTGTATACAAGAATGTGGTTGAGGAGGCCAGAGTTGTTTTTCTTGATCTCGTTTCTACCTTATTTTTTGAGATGGGTTCTCTTCATCAGTTGGCTAGACTGTCTGGTTACTGCTCCAGGGAGATCCTCTTTGTCTACTTCACTGGTTCTTGGATTATGGGGCTTTTTCATATGTTGGGCATCTCAACTCAGGCCTTATGCTTGAATGGCTGGTGTGTGTTTGTTTTTTGACACTAGGTCTCAATCAGCTCAGACTGGCTTTGAACTGACCATGTATGTAGCTCTGGCTGTACTGGAATTCCTAATTTTTCTACTTTTACTTCTGAGTGGTAGGAATGCTGGGATAACAGCATGTAGACCATTTCTAGGCTGATCATAATATACTCATATGCTGCAGAGTTTAATCTGGGATTTATCTTCTGTCATACTTGCCTCATAGCATTCTGGGAACCATTTCTCTCTTTTTTTTCTCATTCTCTCCATTTTCTCCTTGTCTTTCTCTTTTCTTTAGTTAAACCCAGGCCTTTGTGCAGGTGCTCATTTGTTGAGCTATATCCCCAATTCTTTTTTTTACTTTTGCTTTTGAGGTAGGGCCTCAAAAAGTTTCCCAGGCTATCTTTGAACTTAATATGTAGCCCAAAGAGGACTTCACTTGTAATATTCCTTTCTGTAGCTGATTTATTGATAGCTACTTTTTTTTTTTTTTTTAATGGACCAACATCATCAGGTCTTTCTTCTTTCTGAATTGCAGAGCTTGCTAAATTGCCTTCTTCAGGTCTTTTCTCTACTAATTTATTGATACTAGGAATGAAACTCAGGGCTTTGGGCCTGCTAGGTAAGTGAGTTAATAACACTGAGCTAATAACAGCCAACCTCAAGTCTTTCTCAGATAATGCTTTTTCAGAGAAGACATTATGATTGATAGTTTTAAAATTTTATTCTTTCCCTGTTCCTACTACTACTTAAAAAAAAACGCTATATGTGTCATTTTTTGATGCATTTATTTATCTTGTTTGTTATTTGTATATCTTTTGAAATTCTAGCTTCTTAAGTATCAGGAATTTTGTTTTGTTCACAGCCATATCCTAGTACCTGAAAGGATCCATCTTCAGTATTCATCATTATGTCAATTGCAAATATATTGTTATGTTTGATCTAGTATCATCCCAATTTTTATAACTTAACTTTGAAAAATCAATATTTGAAGTATTTTCGTTTTGATGCCAATTGGATGCTTGCCCCTTTGCTAAAATTCTGTGTACTGAGTCCAAGCTAGCTTGCTAGATTGTAACTCTAGAATTACAGCTTGATATTAGATTTGTCAGAATGTGTTTGTTTGTTCATAATGGTTTTACAAACACTTCATTATAAAAAGAGCAATTATAGGGTTTTTTTTAAAACATGTTTACAGGGCTGAAAAGATGGTTCAGTGAGTAAAGTACTGAGGACCTGAGTTCAGATTCTAAGTACCTATGGGAAAATTGAAAATCCAGATACTGTAGTGCCTTCCTATAATCTCAGAGCTAGGAAGTTTAGATAAGAGGATTCTAGGTGCTTTCCCAGCCAGCCAGTGTAGCAGAATAGGTCTTGGAAAATAAGTCAGTGACAGAGAAAGAAGACACCTGATGTCAATCTCTGGCCTCTACATATGGTACACAAGTGCAAGCCCATATTTACATGTGTGCATATAACACACATATAAATAAAAGACATCTTGCTTGGTATTAATTGTAGAGGGATAGATAGTTGCAACTCATCTATTGAAAATTTTTTTCAAGGAAGTAACCTGGTAAAATTGTATTAGTGGTATTTTTCTTTTTTTGTGGAAACAAAACTTGCACAATGTAATCTCGTTACTAGGAAAATCTTAGTTTTGAAATTCACATCTAGTTAAATGAAAAGGATATTTTATAATAATGCAAACAAAATTAGGTTAAATTACACTGAAGAAAGTCAGGCTAGTTTTTGAGAGATTGTAGTACAGTCAGTTGGGATGGCATAAGTTTATTTATTAATTATATCAAGAAAATGACCATGTCAAAACAAAATAAAACTATTGAAGATACTTCATGTTAATTGGTTCTTTAGAGTTGAGGCTGGTTATGTAGCTTAGGATGGCCTTAAATTCTGGATTCTTCTAGTGCACAAATTCTATTTGGTATTATAATAAAAACTCAGAACCAGATATTGGGGAAATGCTGAAATGTCAGAGAGATAGAGAAACAAACCACAGCCATTTCTCACCTGGCTAATTCCTCAGGCCTGTCTCCAGGAATCTTCCAATTCTAAACTTCTTCATCAATGGACCAAAGAAGTAGCAAGGAAAACTGAATTCTTCCTGTCCTCCCTCAGCCCTGCTATCTTCTGGTATAACTTTCCTAGAGCTAGGATTAAAGGTGTGTGCTACCACCACTTGGCCCTGTTTGGCCTTGAACTCACAGAGATCCAGAGGATCTCTACCTTCCAAGTGCTGGGATTAAAGGTGTGGAAGTCATCACTTGTAGCTAGAAGTTTCTGGCTCAGCCTAGCTACCTCCACTTAGTCACAAATAATCACACAAGGATTATATTAGTTACGTGAGCCTGTGGCTCATGCTTATTACTAACTAGTTAGTACAACTTAATTCTCAAACCATTTCTATTAATATATGTATTACCATGTGGCTCTATGGCTTTACCTGTTCCATTATATCTTGCTCTCTGGGCAGCAGCCTGTAGCATCTTCTTGACTTTGTCCTTCTTACTCTTTTATCTCTGCTTGGATTTCCTGTCTGCCTCTAAGATGCCTTGCCATAGGCCAAAACAGTTTCTTTATTAACCAATAATAGAACATATTCACACATACCGAAAGACATCCCGCATCAACCATTCCTGACTTTCATGACTTGGCTCTGTCCTCTGATATTTTAGACTTTTTATTGAATATACTGCCACATCCTCCTACCTTTAAGTCTTGAATACTGGGATTAGAGTAGTGGTTTTTCAGTTTTAAGATAAAAATCTTTATTGTTGTTAAGTCAAGAAATGTGTGATAATTAGTTAGAGCATCAATGGGAAATGAATACATTTTTCTTTAAAAATAAAAATTTTTATATGTAAGTGTTTCTTCTCTATGTATGTATATGTGTACACCATATGTGTACCTAGTGCTCACAGAAGCTAGAAAATGGCATTGTAGTTACAGATGGATGACTCTGTGCTGCTACCTATGTGGGTGCTGGGAATTGAACATAGGTCCTGAAAGAGCAACAAGTGCTCTTAATTACTGAGCTATCTCTCCAGCCCTCAACTAATTGGGGAGGAAAAAAAAAAAAACCAGAAATTTATATTTAGTCTGTACCACTTCTTAAGTGGTTGAGAGTTCTTTTGTTGTTTGGTGGAAGACTGTGCAGAAGATAACTTGAGAGGAGAGATGATGCTGCAGTCCTTTTCTGCACAGAGATGTTAGAGATTTGTTTTGCTAGAGCACTAGACCAGAAGGATCAGTTTGTAGAACTTTTAAATGGTGTTTGATGTCTATGAATGCCAATGTTTTCAATCTTGCTCCCCTATTTTTTGAAGGCAGTAAAACAAACATTCCTTTATGAAGCTTATTGTATCCTAGGGTAGTCTGTCTAGCATTCCTGGCGTCAGGTCAGTCAGATAATTTGTGCTTAATGTTTTATGTAGGGTCTTGTGTTCATTCCGTTTGGTTTGCTTGTGTTGGTTTAATTTCCTGCCAATATACTTCACATACAACAACTGTTTGGAAAATTTATTTTCCATTTTTAGAAATATTTCTTCCTTAAGGAATTGCTTTGCAATCATTTCTTTGGTGATATATTGTATATTTAATAAAAATAGTCTGGAATATCAGAAGACAGAGCCACCCACAGAGCCAAGTGTGAAGGTCTGGGAGTGGTGACCCATGCCTTTAATCCCAGTCACCCAGGAGCCAGAGATCCCCTTGGATCTCTGAGTTCAAGGCCTAACAGAGCCAGGCAGTGGTAGCACACACTTTTAATCCTAGCTCTAGGAAAGTTGAATCAGGAAGTAACGTAGCTGGAGGGGGGGGGG
>PVIH01012414.1:0-20645 GCA_004025045.1 Sigmodon hispidus | reverse complement strand
CAGCTTTTCCCCCCATATCTAGCTCTAGGTTTTTATTATAATACCAAATAGAATTTGTGTAACACATTGCTTTCATGTCGTGGGCTCAGTAGCAGGTCATTGTTCTAATAGAGAGGAAGCTAATAAAACTGTGAGTTTTAATTATTTTGCTTTATTCCTTCTTTTGAGACAGAGTCTTATGTACATGCCCAGATCTGCTGCCAACTGTTTACTGAAGGGTTACTTGGAATTCCTGATCCTCATATTTCTACTTTTCTTGAGGTTATAGACAATGTGCCACTATGCCTGGTGAACTTTGATTTTATATTCTTGCCAAATTGAGCATTCTAATGAAAGACTTTTCTGTTTTAGTGTCCTGTTTCTTAATATGTTACTTTACATCTAGAACAAAACAAAAATATCTGGTGTCTTATTAATTGATAGTCTTTGACATTTAAAACTGGACAACCCTACCTTTTGAACAAAAATAATAAAGGCTTTTCATTTAATCAAAAATATATTCAGACTCCTGTAGCAAATCTTTGGTACTGTATCTATAAAAGAAAAGTAAGCTTCTATGATGTTGGCAATATATTCTTTGTATTTCTTTGCTTAACTTTGTGTGGGGTGTGTGGGTATTGCAACCCATCATCTAGTTGGGCATAGTGGTGCTTACCTTTAATCCCAGCACTGGGGAGGTAGAGATTGGTTGATTGTTGTGCTTTCAAGATCTCTACATAGTCTATATAGTTCCAGGCTAGCTAGGGCTACATAGTGAGACTCTGTCTCAAAAACAAAAAGCAAAAAGAACCTAGTATGTTTGTTCTATACACATTCTTGATCATGGATTTACTTATTTCAGGTAGCTTTTATTTGGGACCATGAAAGAAGTAATTGTCTCCAGGTAGTTTTTGTCTTTTTTTTGAGAATTTAAGGATTTTCTCTTATGATTTTGAGACTTTGTAATATAAAATAGAATTTTAAATCATGATTTTATGATCTGAGTTCTCAGCAATATAAAAGGTCCTAATTAAAGAAGTAGGGAACACATAACATGTGTGGGTATGTACAACACCTTACTTTCTGCTGTTAATTGATACTGGGCAGTTTATTTTGATAATTGAGTACTTGACACTGAGGGTTAAAAACAAACAACAACAAAAAACCAACCAAAACTTCCAGGTATGGAGTATATAAGACAAATTGATGATTGATACTGGTAGACATAGCACCCTAGCAGTTTTCTTCAGGTTGCTCTTGGTATATTTGAGACATGTTTTCTGGCTTTCAGAAATGATTGATCACATAGATTTGCCGACTAGCAATTTGTACCTCCTGTGCTGAGAAAGAAATTGTCTTTTATGGATTCTGTACCTTCTTTCTGCTGTTTCTCAAACCCAAGGCCTTGTGTTTGTGATTCTTGATTGTGTATATAATTATATGATACACAATATATGCATAATTAAATTAGTGAAGATCTTTATTTAAAAAAATGGACAGTAACTGGAGATAGTGTGTATGCTTGTAGTCTCAGCACTTAGGAATCTGAGACAGAAAGATTGCCATAAGTTGGAAGACAGCTCGGACTACATAATGGACTATAAAAGGATGTACTTAAGAGTCAGTGTTAGTAGTCTAAAACAAGCAAAAAAATTTGAAAGCCTTTTGAAGTAAGTTATATATATTTTGGGCAAAACCCAAGCATAGATAGTTGGACTTCTTTAAAAAAAAAAAATGATAGAAATCATTATTTTTTTTTCTTCATTGCCAGTGTTATATTGAAGACAGTTTCATCACCAGCTTATTCTGAAAGACTTTACACTTTCTATGAAAGTTCCAAGCAGAGCACCCTGTTAGGTAGCCTTGCCATGGTTTTTCATGTCAGCTTTGTGAGCATTTGGTGCCTGTCCTCTTTCTCACAGATCTGTTTCTCCAGAAACACTTGAGTTAGCCGAAGATATATCATACTTTGCTTCTCAATCTATTAGCATATATTTCCCAATAACAAGGGTGTTTCCCCTACATAATCACAGGATATAATTATGCAGGAAATGGAGTGCTGAAGTTCACATTCACCAGTTCCTCTGAATGTTTTGCCCCACCCTGTTGAATCAAGGCAGATGACATTGTATTCAGTTGTTTTGTCTGTTCCTTTTTTTTTTTTTTTTTTTTTTAAGTCTAGAGGAGTGTCAGTTTTTTAAAAATTGTTTTTCATGACATTTTTTTTGAAAATTCCAGTTTTGTAAAATGACTCTCAGTTTGGAATTTTAGGTTTTTATATGATATAGATTTAGTTAGATATTGCTTTTAGGAGAAGGAGGAATACTACAGAGGTGAAGTTATTTTAGCAGTGCTTCTGATATCTCTGATTAATGCCTGCGTATCAATATCTTTCTCTGTATTTTGAGATTTACTTTTTATGTATATGAGTGTTTTGCCTGTTTATAGGTTTGTTGTAGAATGTTTTTTGAGCCCTTTTGGGCCCTTTTGGGCCCGGAAGTTTGGAACTTGGTCTGTGGCGGCTTTTGTCTCCCAAGGGAATGAACCAGACACTTATGTCTTTTTTACTGTTTGACCCATGTCTCAAGCACATTATTAGCTAGCTCTTTTATCTTAAATCAACTCATTTTTATTAATCTTTTTGCCACGTGGCCCATCCCGTGGCTCACCTGTTTTTTACATGTCTGTCTTCTTCGGGGGTCGGATGGAGACTGACTTAACTCTACCCTTACCTGCTTGCCCTCTGATTCTCTATCCACTTTTATGGTACTGTGCATAGGCCAAAACAGTCTTTTATTTACAGCATACAGAGAACATTTCCACCACATAGGTTTATACCACATGTATGAGGTGCACAAGGAGGCCAGAAGTGGACATTGAGTCCCCTGGAACTGGAATCATAGGTGGTTGTTAGCTGCTGTGTGGGTGCTGGAACTGAACCCAGGCCTTCTGAAAGAGCAAGTCAGTGCTCTTAACCTCTGAGCCATCTCTCTAGCCCCTCAATGTCTTAAAACCAAAATCAAAACAAAAAATAGAACTTAATTGTGGTAAAGTACATATATATTTTATCATTTAATCTAATTTTTTTGTGCTGGGAATTGAGTCCTGGCATATGTTGGGCACACAGTCTGTACTGAGCCACTCCTTGCTTCATTCTTAGTGGTGTTAGTTGTGCAGCCACCCACCCCTTTCTATCTCCAGGACTGCTTTAATCTTATAGTGCATTAAACTGTGACTCTGCTTTTCCCACCTCAGCAACTGCATTTTACAGTCTGTGAATATAACTACTCCAAGAACTACACATGAACGGGATCATATGGTGTTTTGGTCTTTTGTAACTAGCCCATTCCAGTTCTCACAGTATCTTTTAAGGTTCATATGTTGTGGCATGAGTCAGTTTTCTTCCTTACATTTTTAATGATTTATTTTTGTGTCTATATGTGTGCATATGCTCATGGGCCATACAGCCTGAGGTTAGAGGACTGAAGGCAAGTTTCAGGAATCATTTTTCTTTTTTCTTTTTTCAAACTTTATTTATTTATTTATTTGCCTTGGTGTTTGCCTGGAACTGGAACTATAGACAGTTGTTAGCTGCCATGTGGGTGCTGGGAATCGAACCCGGATCCTCTGGAAGAGCAGACGGTGCTCTTAACCACTGAGCCATCTCTCCAGCCCCCAGGAATCATTTTTCTTTCAACATGTGGATCCCCAAGTTGTTGGACTTAGTTGCAAGCACCCCTACTTGCTGAGCCATCTCACCAGCTCCAGACTTTCCTTTCTTTCAAAGACTGAATAATGTTCTATACTATACATATGTCATTTTTTATATCATTTACTGGACATACTAATTATTTAATCAAATTTAGATTTTGACCTAGCATGGTGGTCCATGCCTGTATTCCTAGCATTTGGAAGGCTGGGCTGAGGTAAATGGATTTCTGTGAGTTAGAGGCCAGCATAGTCTATGTAAAGCTCTGTGTTTTCATTTTTTTGGATTTGGGGTTATGGCTCAGTTAGAAGAATGCCTGCCCTGTATCCCTGTGGTGGGACTTCACACAAACCAAGCTTAGTGGCCCATGCCTATAACTCCAAGTCTTGGGATGTAGAGGTGGAAGATCGGAAGTTCAACGTTTCCTGATATGTAGTTTCAATACACTACATGCATGAGACCCTGCCCCCCCAAAAAATGTTTTTTAAAAAAATTTTTTTTAAGAACTAAATATATAGGCAGTGGGTAAAAACATTCACTGTACAAACCTGTTGATTTGAGTTTAATCCTTGGAACCCATGTAAAAGTGAAAGGAGAGAACAGATTTCAGAGTAAACACTGTGGTACATATCTTTCTCCTCTCTCCATCATATACAGCCAAACATTAATTAATAAAGATTTTTTCAGAAGAACTAAATATATAATATAAAACTGAGTTACTGCCTTGGTTGTTTTTCTATTGCTGTGATAATACACCTTGACCAAAGCAACTTACAGAAGAGTTTGTTGTAGGCTTACAGTGTCAGTTGGTGAGTTCATGAATGCCATAACAGAGAGCATGGCAACAAGCTAGAGCCTGGTCCCTGAGATCCACGTGGTGGAAGGAGAGAGCCAGCTACCATGAATTGCCCTTTGACTTCTACACATCTGTGGCATGTGTTACCACCTCCCCCCAAAAATGGAATAAAAGAAGGGAAAAAAATAAGATGATCAAGGAACTTGACCTCTTGTATAGTTGGAATTTTCTTTGGGCCACCAACCTGTAGTCAGAAGTTTTTCTGGTCTAGCCTGGTGTAGCCCCAAGGTCTAGATCTGCCCGCAGCCTCTTGGTCCCAAATAATCACACAAAGACTTATGTTAATTACAAGCTGATTGGCCTATGGTTTTGGCTTATTACTTGCTAACTCTTATACTTTAAGTTAACCCACATTTCTGTTTATGCTTAGTCACGTGGTTTGGTACCTTTTTGCTCAGTGCAGCATTGTCGTCATGCTGTCCTTTGTGTGTGTCTGTGTCTATTCTTTGGCTTCCCAGAATTCTTCTGGTTGCTCCACCTCTACTTCCTGTCTAGCTACTTGACCAATCAACATTTTATTAAACCAGTATTTACAGTGACAAATACTTATAGTGTATAAAAGCATAATTCCACAGCACCAACAAGCTCTCAAATAAAGATAAGGAGACTTCTTATTAATTATGAAAGCTCAGCCTTAGCTTCTTAGGCTTGTCCCACTAGCTCTTTTAACTTAATTTAGCCTTTTTCTATTTGTATATGTTTTGTCTCATGATTTTTTTTCCTTTCTGTCATTGTATCTATCCTAATTGCTTCCTCTGTGTCTGGCTGTCTGGCCCCTGATGTCTGCCCCCCCCCCTTTTTTTCTTCTTGGAGGCTAAATTTCTTCTCCTACTTACATTCCCTGCCTGGAAGTCCCACCTATATCTTCTCCCTCACTATTGGCCAATCAGCTTTTTATTAGACCAGTTAGGTACCTTAGAAGGCAAGGTAAAACAGCAACATATCTTTACATAATTAAGCAGATGAAGCTCATCTTTACATAATTAAATACATGGAACATATCTTTGCATAGTTAAACAAATATTATGCAACACTCTAGCTTTTACAAAACTTAGGAGTCAAGAGAGCACAGAGTGAAAATTCATCACAGTTGAACTGTGGAATAAAACATGAGAGGGGTAATCTGTAGGCATGGCTGAGCTACTTGAGGCCTGTTCACCTGGATATGGACATTCCACTGTCAGTGTCAGGGCAGCAGCAAACCTTTGAAACCTCTGCAGGGAGTACTCCATCTAAATGATGGTTTAGGAAGACCCTTCTGGCCACAATATAGGGAAAAGTGAGTGGGACCAACCCTTGTGAGGAACAGACCAGAGGTAGAACTGGCAAAAGTTGGAAGACTTTATATTGGACTGAGAAGAGGAGAGTTAAATAACCAGGCCTTTGGTTTGGATTCCTGGGTTGGAAAGTAGTATAGATAGAATGTGGAAATAGAAAAGAACAGGTAATTTTAGACATAATCTGAGGGTATCTTATGCATGTATTGTGCCTAAGGGCCTGAAATTACTGGGCAGAATATACCATTCAGTTTTATGTGGATGAATATATGGAGTAACCATGAGTTAAGCTATGGAGCTTTCTCCTGCAGCAGGAAATGATGGGGACTTTGTTGTTTGGTGTTTTGGGCTGAGAAGCACATAGCTTTGTGCTCTCGTAGATGTCCTCATTACTTCATAACATGCTTTCTCACTTGCTGATTCACTGTTTTGGGATTACTAGTTCATGGTTCTCGCATCATAAGTCATCAAGAATACCCATGAATGTGACCCAAAACAAATTTCAAACTAAAAACATTCAGAGTTGTGTATGTGTGAGAGAGTGTGTGTGTGTGTGTGTGTGTGTGTGTGTGTGTGTGTGTGTGTGTGAGAGAGAGAGAGAGAGAGAGAGAGAGAACAACTTTATGGAGTCACTCTCCCCTATCTTTACGTGGGTCCCAGGAATTGGGCTCAGGTCTCCAGGTTTTTTGGCACATCTCTGTCTGCTGAGCCATATACATTCCTGGTCCCCAGACTCTGATTCATTAGGTTACAGGAGTGACAGCCCCACTATAGGGCTGGCTCCTCTCATTGGGGAGTTATTCAGGGTAATTGATTCAGAAGCTCATTTAACTCTCACTGTAACCCTGCTGGTTAACTCTTGATATTCCAGATTAATATTTCTAAATATAAATCACCACTATCCCCTTTCTTATGAAAGTATATGTTACTTCACATATTTACCTTTAACTTTGGGATTTACATTTTAACTATAATTGGGTTAATAATCTCATTCAAGATGGAAGGATGAAAGGAAGAACTCAGAGGTATAAACTATATTTGATATAGTTCTATAATTGCTAATAGGTTATTTAAAAGGTATTAAGAACTTTTTGACTTCCTTACTTCATTGAACTTTCTGTTTTCCTAAAGAGCCTGTTTTAATGAACAGTAGGATTGAAAAGAAGTTAGTCTTGATTATAATTAGATTTAAGAAATTATTTTCAGAGCTGGAGAGATGGCTTAGTGGTTAAGAGCATTTGCAGGGACCTTGGGTTTAGTTCCTATCACCCACATTGCCCTTCACTACCATCTGTAACCCCAGTTCCAGGGGATTCAACACCTTCTGGCCTCCTGGCACCAGACATGCACATAGGATACATGCATTTAGGCATGTAGGCAAAACACTCATACACATAAAATACAAATGAATAATTAAAAATTATTTTGTTTTTGATTTCTAGTTATTTTTCTGAAAAGTCACTGTTCTGAGACACTATTTTAGGAACAGAAATTTCTGGTCTGAGCTTGTTACCTTTGGTTATAATGTGAAAAATGCAACTAGGACAGTTTGGTCTGCTCAGATTATTTCTGTAATTGTCTCTGCTTGTGCCTGTTTGAAAGCACAATTAACATTAAGGGTTAAAAAATAAAATTCAGCTTTTCATCTTGGAGAGATGGCTCAGTGGTTAAAAGTGCTTTTTGTGTGAGCATGAGAACCTGAGTTCGGATCCTAGAGCCCGTGTAAAAAACTAGGAGTGGCCACATACGTGCAACCCATCTTTTGTGTAACTCAGGGTTATGGGCTTGCTGGCTTACCAGCTGTCTCCAGGTTCAGTGAAGGACCTTGTCTTAAAGGAATAAGATGGGGAGTGATAGAGCAGGGCACTCCGTGACATTTTCTTTTGGGTCTGCAGGCATATGTACATACACACATATGCATATTAACAAAAAGTACAACTGTAGAGTGTTAAGAGTTTTTTCCAAATATTTGAGCCCAGGTTTATAATTAAACTAAAGCTAAGAAGATATATATATATATGTATACACACATATATATGTATATATATTAATTAAAGGCTACTGGGTAGAATAGTTTCTTGTTAATAGCAAAATTAGTTAAATAATTTAAGCCTTAGGTAGAGGAAACTGCCTAGGCAATACAGCCAGCCACATCTGCATCTTTCTGCTGACCACCCTTCAGGACATTCTGAACACTACCATTTAAAACTAACTTTTCTCTTTAAGGGTTCCTGAAATTGTGCCTGCTGTCTCCAGGTCCACCCTGACCCCACAGCATAAACCTTGCTGTGATGTTACACAGCTACCATAGAACTCCAGGGTAGTGTTGAGCTGGCCCATGTGGGTTCAGGTAAGTCCTGGCTTTTTTTTTTTACCATTTGGCATTTTTTTCAAAGTTAGTTACCATTATGATTTTATATCATAAAGGAAAATGAGGCAGAACTTTGAAAACTGTGCCATACATGGGGGAAAAAATAAGTCTATTATCTAAACATCTAATGAGCCAGCTCCAGATGCTAACCAATGGAGTTCCATAGTAGCTGTGAAGGCCCCAGTGAATTTCTGACCTGTGGCTTCAAAATCTGTTAAGCTCCACTCTGGCCTGCACTATAGGACAATGTGATGTGAGCTTTCCTCCTGCAGCTGCCTTGAGATTTTATTTGGTAGCTAGTAATGTGCTATATGCTTTCATTTACTTAAAGGCTACATAATTTAAGAAACACATTAACATTTTTCCTTACTTATAATTGCCAGTAGTTAGCTAATTTTCAATGTATAATGATACTGTTAGTTGCTGGTTAGTTTCAGGTTAGTCTCAGAGTGCTTCCAGTTGTCTGTCTATAATAATGTAGAGGAGGAGGGGCAGGATGGAACACACAATGTAAGTTTGTTAAAGAATACTAAGCTCTTCATTTACTTTTGGAGATATTATGAGTGGTCATAGATCTTACCTGTCTCTGCTCTTAGAATGGATCAACTCCACCACCTCCAGCCTTTGTTCTGTAAAGTAAGGTTTTAACACTTTACATTCATTTGCTGCCCTTTCATGCCTTCCTTTGCTTGTGATTTTTCTTATCCTTGATGTTAGAAGTTGCTAAAAATGTAAAGAGCTTAAGGACATCTTTGTGATTGTGGTACCTTCCCCTTCCCTAAGCAGCAACAATAACAACAACAACAAGTAGTGGTTAAAGTTTAATTATTTGACACAAGCCAGGTCCTTTGAAATATCAAATCTACAGTGAAGACCTGTGTGAAGAAACTTTAAACTTAATCAGTAGCTCCTTTTGAGCACTATGTAGTAAAATTTAACAAAACTTGGACAGTTTCATGCTGGTCTCAGGAACTTTGATCTGTAATAAATGTAATAAATTTACCAGTTATTGAACTGTGAGCTCTTATGGTTAATGAACACAGTATAGATATTCTCAAAGCATTAGACATTGTTATTAGAAAGAGGTATGGAGATGGCTCAGAGGTTAGGAGCACTGACTGTTCTTCCAGAGGTCCTGAATTCAATTCCCAGCACCCACATCACATGGTGGTTCACAGCCATCTGTGATGACATCTGGTGCCCTCTTCTGTACACTGTATATATGATAAGTAAATAAATCTATATAAACAAAGCGGTGTTTTGTTCCTGTTTGTGTCAGCTGTGTTCAGGGAAGGCTTGAGTCTTACTCTTCTGCCTTCTCCATCTGCCTCCAGTTTGTTCTGGGGAACAGCAGCATAGTCCTGCTTGAGTTTGACAAAGACTGCAAGGGGAGAATTCAGTATTTTTGATGTTCAAATCAAATGAAAATTCTGACTGGCTCTGTGTCTGTGACTCAGCTTTCTGAGGTGTGATCTATGGAGTTCAGAATTTGAAGTTGTGGATACTTTGAAGACAGGCAGGCAGTAGTGTCTGTTGTGGTCCCAGATTTGCACAGTTCAGTGTGCTGGTTGGTCTGATTTCCTCATTCCATGTGCCAGTGTTAATTTCAGACATTCTTCAGAAACATTAGTGAGAAAATGAATTCTTAAGAACTTCTAATCTCAGATATACAGAGATTTATCTAAATAGCAAAGGCAGTGATTTAGAAGATCTTCCCTTGTTTCAAACCAAAGAAAGAAGTCACTTGATATTTAGCTTTAGTTTGCCTCAAATTTGTGCTTTAGGGAAAAAAGTATTTGAACACACAATGATTTTATATATGCCTGTACATCTGTATACACATGCACAAATCTTCCTTTGTCTATTCAGGTACATTGATCAAACTCTTGGGTTACTTTTAGAACTTGGAGCATCTTCTGTGTAATATGTATTAATAAATAGCTAATATTTTTAGGTTTTAAGCCAAAAATCTGTAAAAGGTACAGAGACGAAGTGATTTTCTTCCTATGCTGAGGATCAAACCCAATGCCTTTTGATTGCTAGAGATGTGCTCTGTCGTTGATTAACTCCAGCCCTAGTTCTGGCTCTGATAGGACTGATGGGGAAAATAGTTGTCCTTGCAAAGAAACACTGTAGGGTGTGGTGTGGTGGCACATGCCTGTAGTTTCATCACTTGGGAGACTGAGGTAGAAAAATTGTCTCAGGTTTGAGGTCATTCTTCAGTACATAGTGAGTTCTAGACTTGGGCTACATTGTGAGGCTCTAGCAAACAAAATAAAATAAAACACCTACAGAAACAAAAGGAGATAGGGTGACTATACCCGGTTCTAAATACTATAAAGTACATAAAGTAGATGTTTTTATATACTTAAACATAATTAGAAATAGAAAACTCTTTAATAATACATGATTTTTAGTAAGTAGCACTACTTATGTCTGTTCTTGAGCTTTGTGCATTGGGAAGATGTTATGTTGTTTCATGCTAACTCTACTACACTTTGGTCTAATAACTTCTAGGGCACTTTTCTTTACAAGGATGTTTCGAAGCCTTTATGTTTAAAGTGGATCAGAGCTGATTTATAGTTGAACTGTGTGGTAAGCAATGTATTGACCCAAAATGCAAACTATGATTTCTGTAAAAAGCATTCTTGTTAATAACACAAAAGTTACAGTTGGGAGCTGGAGAGATGGCTCAACGGTTGAGAGCACCGTCTGCTCTTCCAGAGGACCCGGGTTCGATTCCCAGCACTCACATGGCAGCTAACAACTGTCTGTAGTTCCAGTTCCAGGCAAACACCAAGGCAAATAAATAAATAAATAAAGTTAAAAAAAATTAAAAAAAAAAAAAGTTACAGTTGATTTTGTTTTTATGGTGTTGGAATTGAACCTAGGTCTTAATACATGCTAGACAAAAAATGTCTACCATAGAGCAAGCTTTACTCCCAACCCCAAATATAGTGGGTATTTATTTATTTATTTATTTGGAAAGTTGTTCTGTTGTTACTCAGGCTCTTAGGCTGCAGGATCCTCCTGTCTGAGACACCTAAGAACTGGGACTATACAGACCACAGCATCATACTTTCTCGTGAGCCCTTAACCTGAAAATTTTGTTATGTACATGTTGAAGTGTGGATCGAGATTTCGAGTTGTAGAAAAGATCCATGACTCTTCTTACAGTTTGAAAACTTTTAAAGTTGATCTTCATACTTCACAGATGTGATTTAGGAGGATTTGGGGGAAGATGGGCATCATGTACTTACTGTCTTTTGTACTCATATTGCTTTAGCAGAGTACTCAGAATGCAACAAACAGTGAATGTGGGAATTAAATGGCCAATTTTAAGGTTGATTATTTTTAATAAAGAGGGAACTGGTTTGTTATCGGGTAGAAGGAGTGTCTTTATCTCAGTTTCTAATTTAAAATGGCAATAAAACGACTTTTAAAAATTTAAAAATATTACTAAGAATATTTTTAGTTAATCTCAGCATTTTACTCAGAAGATTTTTTTTTTCTGATATACCTTAGAAAACACTGAAAAAATAGTTGATCTGGTAATTTGTTTTACTTTATCTTTTGAAAGCTGATGTGCACTCTCATTTTCTCTCTGGCTCTTTATTATCCATATTGCTTAGTAATTACTATCTTAACATTGATTTATATTAAGGTGAATATAATGATTTAAAGGGAATGGAAGGTTTTGAAAAAGGTGTTATTTATTTTATGCTCCTGCTCCTAATTGTTTTGTTTTATTTTAGCATATTTGAAATTGTGTAGTATAAGTTTTATTTTAACAGTTATCATCCCCTCCCCCCTTTTCTCTCACTGTATAGACCAGGCTGGCCGTACAGAGATCTAGTGGCCTCTTCCTCCCAAGTGCTGGGATTAAAGATGTACACCATCCACTTTCTTGAGAGACATTGTCTCTCTAACACAGACTAGCCTAGCATTCAGTGTATCCCTCCTGCCTTTACCTCCTAAGTGAAGTGCTGCAACGACAGTTGTGAACTGACACATCTAGTTATTTATAAACAATTTGTAACATGTATAAGGAAGTCTTGACTATGGGAGATTCTGAATTGAAATGCTGCCAATTTTCACTTAAAATGAAAATTATTTTATAGCTACCACAGTACTGTAAAAAGCTCAATGTTTGATTTATTCTGTTTTAAAAATGCTGGGTAAAGGGCAGAAATAGCCAAACACCAATTGGAAGCACATGGGTATCTCTTTGAGATTTGCTGTCAGAATGAATGCAAGATAATAATAGCTTATTTCTTCTGTGAAGTCTAGTTTCTCATACCAGGTTGTCCTTATTTATTCTTAATCCATGTACTATATTATAATAGTTCTTTAAAGCCTGTCAGAGTTTGAAGCCTAGCCAGGATCGTGAGGTAAGTGCCACGCTAGGTAGTTCTAGTTCTGGAAAGAAAATCTGAAATGGTAGGGAATTACTAATTTTTCTTATTTTCTTTAGGACATGTAAGTGATGTCCCAGAATCCAGGAAGTACAAAGGAATGTTTAAAGAGTTTAGTGTAGTTGTTTCACCTATATATGCCTTTTGAAGAAAAATAGATTTAAGTGCCTTTCTATCTTGGTGCTTGTTTTAGGGGTAGTGGAAGGTGATTTAGCAGCCATAGAAGCATACAAATCATCAGGAGGAGACATTGCTCGCCAACTCACTGCAGATGAAGTACGCTTGCTGAACCGTCCTTCTGCTTTTGATGTTGGCTACACTCTGGTACACTTGGCCATACGCTTTCAGAGGCAGGACATGTTAGCAATATTGCTTACAGAGGTAAGTGTGGCATTTTTTTATTGAACCCAAGGCTTGTATGTGTTAGGTAAATGTGTTACCACTGAACTATCACCAGCTTTAATGTTCTTTATATTGAAGAAATAGATTCTTTAGTGGTTTTTTTTTTAAACTCTTATTTTTTATTGTTATACTGTGGGTTAAATGTAGAGCCTCATACATACTAGGCAAGTGCTTTACCGCTGAGCTGTATCCCCAGTTCTATTTTCTGTTTTTTAAATTTTTTTTTTAAACTTTATTTAATTAATTTATTTATTTATCTTGGTGTTTGCCTGGAACTGGAACTACAGACAGTTGTTAGCTGCCATGTGGATTCCGGGAATCGAACCCGGGTCCTCTGGAAGAGCAGACGGTGCTCTTAACCGCTGAGCCATCTCTCCAGCCCCCTATTTTCTGTTTTTAATGTTACAGCATTTTCTCAAACTATTCTTAAATGTCTTAAACATTTTTACTTGCCTTTAAAAATTATTTTAAATTTAAATTTTGAGTTTTATTTTAATGAGTGTTTTGCCCGCTTTTATGTATACAATATGAGTGCAGTGACCTTGGAGGCCAGAAGATGGTGTTACACCCTTTCAAACTGGAGTTATAGTTAATTGCAAGACATGTGGGTGCTAGGAAGCAAACTCATGTCCTCTGCAGGAGCAGCCAATGTTCTTAACCACAGAGCCATCTCATGCTCTAGCCCCTTCAGTTGTATTTTGAAGAACACTTCTTCCCTAGTGTGGGTGGTTTGTGTTTTTGTTTAACAGATAGAGTCTTATTAACTCAGGATGAGTGTTGTAGGTAGCTAAGGACTACTACTTCAACACCTAATCCTTCTACCCATCTCTCAAGTGCTTAGATTATAGGCCTGTCTTACCAGTCTCTCTCTCTCTCTCTCTCTCTCTCTCTCTCTCTCTCACACACACACACACACACACACACACACACACACACACACACACACACACACACTCTCTTTTGTGAGGGTGGATGTTGAGACAGGGTTTCTCTGTGTAACAGCTCTGGCTGGCCTGGAACTCTGAGAGATCCACCTGCCTCTGCCTCCTGAGTGCTGGAATTAAAGGCGTATGCTTATACCACCTGACTCTTTCCCTTTTGTGATGAGGTATTACTGTGTTGCCTAGGCTGACCATGATCCCCTGTACATACATCTAGTTTGGAAATGCATATAGTTTCCTGAGTTGATAGAGCTACTGATGTATCTCACCGCTCCTAGCAATATAGCCTTTTGAGGCAGAACTTTTCTCCATGATATGTGAGTCATTAGGTTTGATTAAAACATACAGAAACTTCTCTTTTATTTGTTCATTTCATTAAGAAATATTTATTTAGTGCCTAAGCTATGTGCCAAGCTCTGTGTCTTAGTAGGATAGAATTGTAAAGATGCTGACTCTTCCTTTATTGAGTTTCTAGAAAAGTAGAGAAATGAATGGTTATTATATATGGTAGAATGTGAATCAATGACCATTTGAGTACTTTGGACAGAGCTTGGGAGGTATCTTCCCTTCCTGCTAGCAAGTCCCATTTTATCAAGTTTCCCTTTCTCCCTGCTCCTTTTCTTTCTTCTGCCTTGCTTTCTTCCCATCGCAGGATTGCAAGTATCCCAGGATAGCTTGTGCCTTGCTATGAAACTGAGGATAACTTTGACTTTCTAACCCTTCCTCTACCTCCTGGGATTACAGGTTTGCACTGCCACACCTGGTTTATGCTGTGCTAGGGGTGGATCTTGTGCATGCAGGGGAAGCAGTCTGCCAACAGAGCTATACCCCAAACTCCATTTCATCAGATTTCTGGAGGAGGAATAGAAGTTAGCATGTGAAGTAAGCTTGGTGGAGAATTAAGTAGACTATTTATGAAGATGTAAGGGATTAATATGATCCCAGGAATATGACTTTATTATTCAGATAAAAGACTCTTTTTCATGATAAGAGAAATAGAATAAAAGAACAAAGTCAGATAATTGTGGATTCAAATTTCATCACGACACATCTTCTGGGTATACTTTATATAAGTATATAAATTAATAATTCAAATTTACTAGTATCTGGGAACTATTATGTACAAATACTGTATGGGGATTAAAAATATACAAGATAGATGAAAACTTAATTTTATTGGCTAACCATTATGTTTACTTTAGCAACATTCTAGTGGAATCAGGAGAAGAGGTTGGGTATACTCAGGGAAGGGAAATTTACCATTAGGGAGGGTAGAAATGTAGGGCATGAATCTGACATTAGAGGGTATGTCTATAGAAAAAGCACAGAACCAAGTTCTTTTGGATTGCTGGTTACGTGTCTGAGGCAAAGATTTTCATCGAGTTTTGTGTCATGGACCTGGTTGATAACTAGGACTTATGAACTCGTGGAAAAAATGGCTTTTTAGTGAAGAAAGAAAAAAATAACAATGGAAATCTAGTTATTGAATTATAGCTATCAGAATAGTTAAGCAAATTTGTGACTTACAAGATTGTGTATGTGTGTGTGTGCGCGCTTGTGTGTTGGTGTTGGTTAGGGTGGTGACGGCTGCGGCAGCACAGGCCTTTAATCCCAACACTCAGGAGGCAGAGCTCTGAGTTGGAGGCCTGGTCTATAAAGCAAGTTCCAGGACAGCCAGGCTTGTCTCAAAACACCAGAGGTGGAGGGAGAGGGGAGGAAGGAGGAGAGGGAGAAAAAGATTGCACATTGCATGAATAGCTTATACTGGCAATCCTTCATCTCCTGAGTGCTGAAAATTAGAGACATTGTGCTCTCATGTTCATTGCAAGAAAATGCCTTATAGTTTAGGCCATTAGCTAAGGAAAGGAATGATTCTCGCATAGCAAACTCCCGGCTAAGTATAATTGGCCTAAGGGAGGATGGTTTGAGTTTGAGGATGTTGATGAAGGGAATGTTTCATATTCCTTTTGAAGTATATTCAAGGTTTTTTAAAAAAGAATTTTGGGTATTCATATTAGCAGTGTTCTCTGACAAATAGTAATTCAGAAAATACCTGATAATTGGTTCCTGATTTTTAGTCACTTGAACTTTGAGTTTCTGGGTTCATGGTGCTAGAATGTAGTGAAAATTTTCATAGTTACTGGAAGTCAGTGAAATCAATGATAAAATCAAAATAAGGAGTTCCATCAGCTGTGTTCATTCTGCTGAGCTAATAATTCTGAGTTAGTAACTTTCTTCTTTTAACAGCAGTAATGCATGACATCATTAGCAAAACACACTGAGTAGTTTCCTATAAGACATGCTGCTCCAGGTCCCATTTATGGTTGGAAAGAGGCTTTTAGTGAGGTGATAGCTAGCTTGTTCTCACCAGATTTTTAACAGCAGAGAACAGAGCTGACTGGCTCACTCAGTGTCCACTTCCATTTACTAACAGATAATCTTCCTGTGACTTAAAGAGTTTGCATAGAAGTGGTTGGTTTCTTTTTTTGAGGGGGGGGCGGGGGAGCTTGAGATGTAGCCCAGGCTGGCCTCTTCTTACTCCTGATCTTTCCACCTCAGACTTTCTAATGATTATGGTTACATCTATGCACCATCGTTCCCTGTTCCACACATTAAATACAGCTGGAATGCTATTTGGAATCTGTACCATTTGTTGCCATTCGCATTTAATAACTGGTTTTTGGACAAGTGTCCCAATGATATAAATGTCCATTGGCAAGAAAATAATACCTAGTACATTTAAGATTAAAAAAATGAATTTTGGGGAAATTTTGCTAATTTAAATGCTATTGTGTTTGTTTCTATTCATGCTAAATAAGATACAGAAGGAAGTTTCTTTCTGTATTTAAGGTGTCTCAACAAGCAGCAAAGTGTATTCCAGCAATGGTGTGTCCTGAGCTGACAGAACAAATCCGGAGAGAAATAGCTGCTTCTCTTCACCAGAGAAAGGGAGACTTTGCTTGCTATTTTCTGACTGACCTTGTAACATTTACATTGCCAGCAGGTAACCCCAAAATTTATTATGAAAAGCAATCTCTATTTTCTTAAAGTTACTTTTTTGTGTAGAGGTAAAAATATGAAAGCAAGTTGGGATTTTTAACATTTTTATATTTTATGTGTACTAATGTTTTGCCTGTGTGTATATCGGTGCCCCACATGTGTCTCTGACACCCATGGAGGCCAGAAGAAGGTATCAGATCCCTGGAGCTGGAGTTAGAGACAATGGTGAGCTGTCAAATGGGTGCTGAGAATCAAGTCTAGGTCCTCTGGAAGAGCATCCAGTACTCATAACTGCTGAGCCACCTTGCTAGACCATAGGTTAGGATCTTAACCTTGACTGTTTTGTTTATGCCCGAAGTCACTCATGCAAAAACTATTTGTAAACAAATACTTGGGTTAGAAGACAATAGATGATTTTCGTTGATGGTGATGGCTTTAGTTTTATTTGAAGACAAGTTCTCACTCTGTAGTTCAGGTTATCTAGAACTTGGACAGATCGCTTGTTTCATCCACATGAGTGCTGGGATTGTAGATGTGAAGCCACCATGTTCTATTCCTTAGGTGTCCTTTTTTTTTGAGACAAGTCTCATTGTATAGTTCTGGTTGGGCCTTGAACTTGCTATGTAGACTAGGGTAGCCTGAACTCACAGAGATCTCCCTCTTGAATTCTGGGACCATCACACCTGTCAAATTAAAAACAAACATACACATACAATACATACATACATACATACATACATACATACATACATACATACATACATACATATATATGTGTGTATATATATATCCCATTATTTTACCTTTTTATTTTAGGATTTTTTTTTTTTTTTTAGTTTTCTATTTTTAATATTCTCTTTATTTTCAAGTCTTTCTGTTTTGAAACTATATGCCCATTAGCTACTACTAAGAATTGGGATTAGGATATAGGTTTTTAATGGGTTGGGTTATTTGAATTAAAAATAATGTATCTTTGAGCATGTCACTATTTTTTATTCATTAAAATTTCTGCTGTATTTATGTAGCATTTGTTAGTGTTTTTAATTCTCTTGTAGTTGAAAATGTCTGGAAATTGCCTTTTGTGAATTGATATTGAATAAATACACCAAAAAACTTTTTTTTTTAAAGAAAGGGTTCTATCTGGTATCCAAATATTTTCAGTGTTTTGTATTGTAGTCAGATATATTTGCATATGGGAAGGGCTAATAAGGAAGCCTTTTGTTTGTTTGTTTTTGTTTTTTTGAGACAGGGTTCCTCTGTGTAAGTCTGGCTGTCCTGAAACTTGATCTGTAGATCACCCTGGCCTTGAACTCACAGATATGCTCTTGCCTCTACCTCCTGAGTGCTTGAATACTAAAGGTAGATGCCACCACTCCTAGCTAATGAAGCCTTTTAAAAATCAATAAATGTCTTTGAAATGTACTATATATTAAGTTTATCTCAGTTATTATATTTATAGGTGTGTTTGTGGTAGTTGTTGAAGTCAGAGTACTACTTACCTGAACTGGTTCTTTCCTTGCGTCATGTGGGTCTTGAGGATTTGAACTCAAGAAGTCAGACTTGGCGGCAAATGGCTTTTCCTGCTAAGCCATCTTACCAAATCATTCATAGGTTTTAAAAAATTGAAAGTGTCATTTAAAAATATCAAAATACTAAAAAAATACAAAAACTTTAAAAATAAAAATTACATTTTTAGATTTTTTAATTTTAATATATATGTATGAATGTTTTGCCTGCATGTGTACATATACATCAAGTACGTGCCTTGTGCCCTCAGAGGTCAGAAGAGGGCATCAGTTTTCCTGGAACTGTAGTTAAAGATGGTTATAATCCATCATGTGGGTGCTGGGAATTGAACCTGGGGTCTTCTGTAAGAGCAACCAATTCTCTTAAACATTGAGCTACCCCCCAGGGGGGGCTTTTAAGGGTAATGCTGTTTATTACTCTGGAGTATTCTGTTAAGAATCCTGAATAGAACATAGAATACTTGAGGAAGATTACAAAAACATTGTATGTCAAAGAGCATGGTTCATTAACTTCTATAAGAAAAATCTTAAATTTTGAAAATAACAGGCCTGGCAGTGGTGATGCACTCTTTTAGTACCAGTACTTGGGAGGCAGAGGTCAATGGATCTCTGAGTTTGAGGCCAGCTTGGTCTACAGAGCAAGTTCCAGGACAGCCAGAGGTACACAGAGAAACCCTGTCTTGAAAACCAACCAGCCAGTCAAATGAACAAAAACCAAACCAAAACAAAAAACCAAACCCAAAGATGCCCAACCCAAAAAAGATCAGGTTTGTGCAGAATCAGCCCATATGTAAAGATTTTTACCTGTTTTTTTTCTTTTTATATTTGTTTACACTTTTTTCTATATTAACTTTTAAGAATTTCAGTAATGAAACTCAGAAAGGAAATTATGTACACAATCATGATGTTACTTAAACACAATATTAAACAACTTTAGTAGAAAGGTGCTTTTTATTAGAATTATATTAAGTTATTAAACAGGAGAACTGCTTTTAAGCCTGATTTTTCTGTACAGATATTGAAGATTTGCCTCCAACAGTTCAAGAAAAATTATTTGATGAGGTGCTTGATAGAGATGTTCAGAAAGGTAAGTGGATGATGAATGGTATAATTTACCTTTTATCCAATCATTTTATTTATTTTTTTTAAGATTTATTTATTTATTATGTTTTGCTTGCATGCATGCCAGAAGAGGGCACCAGATCTCATTATAGATGGTTGTGAGCCACCATGTGGTTGCTGGGAATTGAACTCAGCACCTCTGGAAGAGCAACCAGTGAGTGCTCTTAACCTCTGAGCCATCTGTCCGGCCTGTTTCATTTTTTATAATTTAGAACGTGGTTTACTCTGTAGTTGCCTTGCCTTGTTTTTTTTTTTTTTTTTTTTTTTTTTTTTTTTTTTTTTTTTTTTTTTTTTTTTTTTTTTTTTTTTTTTTTTTTTTCCCCTTGTTTTTTGAAACAGGGTTTCTCTGTGTATCTCTGACTGTCCTGGAGCTTCCTTTGTAGACCAGGCTGGGCCTTGAACTCACTGAGATTCACCTGCCTCTACCTCCCAAGTGCTGAGACTAAAGGCGTGCACCATCATTGCCCTGCTTTTTTATTTTGGGGTGGGTGGGGAGTTCTTGACTTATTTTAAATTAAAAATGTAGAATTCTTTTTTTTTTTTCCTTCTTTATTTTGTATTTATCAAGAAAACAGTAAAAAGAATTTAAAATGCGGAAGAGTTAACAATAACTATACAGAGGATAAGAATCATAAGCATGGCTTATCAAGGGTGGAAATACAAATAAGATTGCTACACATATATTTTCTTTGTGTTCACCTTTCCCTCTGAATTTTTTTTTTCCATCCCTGTATATCCTTATTCAAGGTCTCTTCCCCCTCCCAACACATCTGGTCATTTTTCTTCTCTGCAACTCCCCATCCCCTCCCTGGGCAGGGAGCAGACAGTCCTATGGTCCCACTGACCCAAATGCTTAGATCAGTCTCCACTTCTGGCCAAATCCAGTTCTTTCCCCCCTCCCTCAAGAGTGAGTCAAGTGTTCCTATAATTGGACTGGGGTTTGAAGGGTCAGTCCAGGGTGTTTCTGATCCCAAGCTGTTCGGTGGTTGTGGTTTGCCTCTTGGGCATGTTTGGCTTTTTTTCTTGTTTGTTTGTTTAGAGACCACT
>PVIH01012413.1:0-63683 GCA_004025045.1 Sigmodon hispidus | reverse complement strand
ATATCTACAATCCTGTTTTTCCCTTTTACCAGCTTTTAAGAAGTCAACAAGCCACTTAATATATTCATGTCATGTGTCCTAAAAGCTGAAAATGGTGAATGCAGAAATATACACTTTGCAGTGTTCATGAGGGTATTAAGTAATGAGTAAATAGGATTCTTTGGTGATATTAAAAATGAGCTGATATGGAAAAAGAAAGTAGTCCTTACCTTCTCTGAAGTGGATGGGGTAGGGTGGGGATGAGCTGGGGCTAGTAAGAGGAGAGGAGGGAAGGGGAACTGGGGTTGGTATGAAAAATTTAAAAAAAACTTTTCAATAAAAAATAAATCTTAAAAATGAACATTTGTCTTATAAATGAAGTGTGGTTCTTTGATGAGCTGGATTGTTTTAAAAGAGGTAGATTAAGAAAATTTTGGAATTTAGGCTGGACATTGGTTTCCAAACAATGGGATCACAGACTTTTGTTAGCTATTCTGTACCTGTCACAGATACAGAGTAGGCTGCACTGTGCAAGCTGTGTAATTCATTTTCTCTAAACATGAAGTTGCATTTGCCTGACATGTACCTTATGATGCAATGCCCAGTGTGGAACCATAAATTCTAACTTTGTTATTTCTCCTGAACTGGTAAAAGATGTCTCTCTGTGTATCATCTAACAAATAAAACTGACATAATTTCTAAAGCTGTTAACATAAACAGATTAATAAGGCAGTCATAGGACCAAAATTTTCCAAAATGGTATCTTTCCAGGGGCATTAATTTCTACAAAGTTGAGTTACATGACATGAACTATAGATTTCAGATGCAGAGCCCACCCCCACCCCAGGGAAAGATTTTCAAAGTATCCTCAATATGTCAGGAAAGAACTGCACAACAAAAAGATATCCTGAATATTTCAGTAGCTTTTATTTGAGCAAAGAGATAAAATCAGATGAGGACACCTGTTTTTCTTTTTGATATGCTGATTTTCATGGCATGTGACAATCCAAACTGCCTAGACTGAGAGAAGAAATATGTCACAATTGATTTTGCTCTTCTTGATCCTGAACATTCCACTTCATATGGTAAGTTTAATTCATCCCAGCTGCTTTTGGACAATGAAGAAGAATGAAGATGAGAATGGAGTCTATGGGAAATGTGGCTTCATACTTTGGACACAGCAGAGATCAGAGGACAAAAACTATATAAAACACTTTTTAAGTATAGGGTAAGTGCCTTTGTATATTTTATGTAAATGTCATCATGACTATTTCATTGAGGGTCAAAAGAATGAGGATTAGAGTGATGCCTAAACATATTTACACTGTTCTATCAACAAGCTTACCAAAAGAATCTGCATTTTTTAAAAGGACACATTGCAATTTTTCTACTTCTAATTATTCTAGATAGTTTTCTGGGACTTTTTTTCTTACCAGTTATCCTCTGGCTTCCAAGGATCAAATGTGAGTGAAAGAGGGACCCTCTACCTTGTTCTATTTCATATAGCTTTGCTCTTTGTAGTTTCCATAGCACAGTAGCAGGTGATGTCTTACATTTAAAAATTCTATTCTATTTCAAGGAATGTTGTGCTAAGTGGGTACCAGAAATGTCTGCAGAGTACAGTCAGTTTATGGATATTTTATTAATGTGTAGTTCACACTACATCACAAGGCAACTACTTTTTGTGGCAAACTTAGCTGCATAGATTTTTCCCTTAGACACTCAGTTACTCTCTCACATAATCTGCATGCATGGTTACACTATGTCTTTTTAAAAATGCACTGAGAATGGAAATAGAAAATCTGTTCACTTAAAATTTCATATATGTCCCTGTCTTCATACTTTACTTATACACATGTATAACCATTGGCCCTTGGTTTCAAAGCCCATTTCTTCATTCTGTCTTTAGAATAAAGAAAGAGTGTTTGTATTGGAAATGACAAGTTCACATTCTTTGTAAAGTGAAGTTAACACGAATAGTGATGACTGTCACTTTCATCAACTTTTGCATGAGAGACAGCTCTGGCATGTGCTAGTTGGCAAGACTTGATAATAAAGATGTAAGAGCTACCTATTAGCTCATCTTATCCAATATTTAAGACGCATACATTCTCTATATTTAAGTCATGTTCCCTGACACATATAATATTTACCTATTATCATTTTCTTTTAGTCACTTTATTAATTAGGTCTGTTTTTTTATACAACTTTGGCATTATAAACATTTTGATTTTGCTAACTGCTGATAGGTATTTTTAAAGACCGCACTTTAGTGCAGTAAGCAACTCTAACAGCTCAAGTAATTGATGTTTCTTCATGTTTAGTGTCCTAGAGTTACTGTTTGACTTTCACAAGTTGTAATCTCAAATTCTTGTTGTGCTTTACCTTATTTTCCATGAAAATTTTCTGTGTGGTAATAAAAATATTTTAAATTTATTTTTATTAAATATGAATAAATTAATTCCCAATTTCATAATAAGCATAAGTAGTATAATTTCTAAGTGGGAAGCAGTTTATTTATCTCTGAGTGAATGTTTCAGAATGTAGATGTATGTTTGATGTTTATTGGTCAAATGCTATGAAATGAGTTAGGAGGAAAAGAAGCTATTACTGTCACAAACATAAACAAAACTGGTATTATTCTTTTTCAACTAATGTCTCACCCATTTTCTTTAAAAAAAAAAACTTCATAAACTTTTCCATGCATTTTACATTTCATAGTCTTTTATTTTCTAACCAAATAATACTGGCACATGCAACTCTCTTTATGTTATATTATTGTAACTAGAAATGTATTCTAAAAACTTTTTTCTAAAAAGAAAAGTCTGCCCATGGCTTCAGTGGTCCATGATTAGGTGGCTCCTGGTCATTTGTGGCAAGAGGGCTTGTTTGTCTGCTGTTGCTTCTGAATAAGTTGTCTGCTCAATCTCTGACTTTGCTCTTGGCGGGGGTTTGAATTTCAAGTCCTTAGTTGTTCTCTGCTGACACAGTTGAGGATGGGGTTGCCATGTGATGCCCCTGCTTTTAGGTGAAGCTGAAGGAGCCCTTTTCAGCCAGACTCTATTCCTGTCTGCTAAGGAGTGTGTGGAGACATGCAACACAGACAGAACCTTGTCCCAGAACCAGAACCAGAACACACCTTTCACTGACTGGGATTTAGGTTTTCTTTCAAGGATTTGTTCATCTCTTCCAATTTTTTATTTCTATATTCTTTTATTTCTTTAAGGGAATTTTTATATCTTTTTTGAAGGCTTTAATAATCATCATAAAGGTGTTTTTTGTGTTGTTTCCTTCTGCTTCCTCTTCATTGCTCTTTTCAGGTCTTGTAGTTGTAGAACCCCTGTTTTTTCTGGAATTTCCTTGTTGTTCTTTATATTATTAAATGTATTTTTGCACTCGTCTGCCTATGGCTTCAGTGGTTCAAAATTAGGCAGCTCCTAGTCAGTTGTGGCAAGAGGGCTTGTGTATCTCTTGTCTCCTCTGAGCAAGGGGCTACTTGTTCTCTGACTTTGCTCTTGACAGGTGTCTGAATTTCAAGGCCTCAGTTCTTCTCTGCTGATACAGTATTCCCTGGAGGCATGGATGGCTGTGCAATGTCCTGTCTTTTAGGAGATCCTGGAGGAGCTCCTCACAGCCAAACCCTAGTCCTGTCTCCTATGAGGAGTTTGGGGTCAGGCACTACAGATTGATCTTGATCCCAGAAGACAACATTTCGGGTGGGGAATAAGGGCAGGAACGTTTTCACAGCACCTCTGGATGAGATCTGAATTTCAAAGTCCTCAGTTCTTCTCTGCTGATGCAGTTGGTGGCAGGGCTGCTTGTGCAAGGTCCCCTCTTTTAGGTGAGGCTGGAGGAGTCCCTCATAGCCAAAACCTAGTCCTGTCTACTACGGAGAATCTGGGGCCAGGTACTCCAGATTGATCCTGGTTCCCAAGTGCAACTTTCCAAGCCAGCAATCAGGTGCAGGAACCTTCTCAGAAATGTGTTTCCTGTATGCAGTAGAACATTTGCTTTTGTTCTTGTATCCTTTATGTTAGGATGTGTCTTTTTATAGGTGAATTGAGTTCATTGATATTAAGGGATATTACTAAAAACTGATTGTTATTTCCTGTTACTTTTGGTGGTAGCTTCTGTGTATTTTCTTTCTTTCGGGTTTTCTTCTATGGCATGATCAACTGTTCGTTGCTTCTTGAGTGTATCTAGGTTCCTTAGGTTAGAGTTTTCTCTCTAATTCTTTCTGTTGTGCTGAATTTTTGAATAGGTATTGTTTTAATCTGTGTTTGTTGTGAAATATCTTGCTTATTCCACCTGTGGTTATTTATCGTTTTGCTGGGTATATCTGTCTGGGTTAGCAGCCATGGTCTTTTAGTGTCTGTATTACTTCTGACTAGGACCTTCCTGCTTTTTATGTTTCCATTGAATAATCTAGGATTATTCTGATGGGTGTGCTTATAGAGGTAACTGGTCCTTTTCCTTTGCAGCTCTTTTTCTTTATATGTTTTGTAGCTTAATTAATATGTGGTGAGTAGACTTTATTGGGGGCCTAATCTATTTGGTGTTCTGTAAGCTTCTTGTATCCTTATAGGCATTTTCTTCTGTAGGTTGAGAAAGTTTTCCTCTGTGATTTTATTGAATCTATTATCTGTGCCTTTGAGCTGGTATTCTCCTTCTTCTATTCTTATTACTCTCAGGTGTGGTCTTTTCATGTTGTCCCAAATTTCATAAACATTTTAAGTTATGGCTTTTTGGTTTTGGTGTTTTCTTTGAGTGATTTATCTATGTCAACTAATGAGTCTTCCACTCCAGAAGTTATCTCTTCCAACTCTTGTATTCTCTTGTTTATGCTTATTTCTGTAGTTACAGAATGTTTCTTCAGATACTGAATTTCTTCTTTCACCTCATTTTGTGCCTTCTTTATTGTTTCTATTTCAGTTTTCATATCCTAGAGTAATTTATTTCATTTGTTAGATTTTTCTTTCTTGATATTCTTTGTTTTTCTTCAAGGATTTGTTCATTTCTATTTTTTAATCTGTATTTTCTTCTAATTTTATTTTATGGTTAAATGGAAAGTTTTTTTTGATATGATCAACAACAGACAGAGGCATGTGGAATCATCCACATTAAGAAAGATGTAGACTGATAATCAGGGCTATCAGTGAGAGAGCAGAGAACAGCAAGGCAGAGAGAATAGAGAAATCATAATGAGAATACCAGGGTTATAAGTAGCTGGGGAGAGGGAACTCATTGAGCTGTATGGAGTTTAGAAGAGATAAGGAGAAAGAAGGGCTAGGATTCTAGCATGAAGTTTGAAATGTGTAACAGGTAACAGTGATACCAAAGGCACCTGTAGGCCAGCATGAGCTTTTATATGCCACCGCAGGTAGCCATGCCTCTTCTGCCAGAGTAAAGTGGAAAGAGACCTTTTGGTGATGAGAAACAGCTTTAAAAGTTTTTGAATAATGCTGGCTTTTATTTAACCACCAGAAACCCAAGTGCAAATTGAACATTTGAATTTCTAGACATTTGGACTGCCTTTTGGAGTTTGGGAAATTATTTTTTTTTGGATTTGAAAATCTGAACTAACAGTCTGTGATAATAAAAGCCTCTTAGAAGATATTACTTTAACTCTAGCTTTTCTTAGTCCACAAGCTAAGAATATTAGTACAATAAAACCTTAGTTCTACAAGATAGTTCCTCCCTTCCATTTCAATATATTTGTCTCATGCATGTACCCACTAATGTATTTTAAACTTACTTGATCTCTCTTTGTTGTGTAAAACTATATCAAACAAAAACTTCATGAAACTGCTTCCACATAAGAACATAAAATTTGGAGTAATCTAAATTTGTGTTTCTCAGGCCAGGATCACTAAAAATAGCTCCAGATAAATTCTTATTCATTTTAAGATGAGCTAATGCCACACAGCAACAACAAGACCAAACCCACAAACCTATTCAAATTCAGACTTCACAAGGTATATAGTGTTGTTTATATACTTTGTTTTAACTGATTATATATCCATGTACATTAGAGGCAGAGACTGCTTAAGACCAAGAATTGCATTTTTGACTAGACAACAATGCTAGATCACCTTGGAAAGAAAAATCACAGTTGTTACTCTCCCTAGGTTATTTTGAGATAGCTAGGAATACAGAAGTAAACAAAGTAGACATTTTCTTGACTCTAATAAACTGTAAGCTCACATTGTTAAGGCAGTGAAATACTACAGCTAGAGCCTCTTTTAAAAAATATGGTACAGTGTTCTGATCGAATGAATGCCTGAAGGCCAAAAAAAGGTTACAGATGCCATCACAGATGTTTGTGAGCCACCATGTGATTTCAGGGAATAGAACTCAGGTCCTGTGGAAGAGCAGCCAGTGCTGCTAACATCTGAGCCATCTTTCTAGCGCTGGGCCTTTGTTTTTCTTCTAAACATTTCATTTTACTAACCTTCTCCCCACATTGTTTTCCTTTATTGTTTTTGAAAATCAGTATCAAACTTTATATAAAAAGTAAAATATTCAGAATAGATTAAAAAACCATACAGTAATAAAACTTCTCTTTTCTCTAAAATACATGAAACTTAAAAAATAAAATCTAAAGCTCCTCAAGCCAGGTTAGGCTCAGCTACAGTTAAAGAGTGCACAGTAGGTCACAGCTAATGTTCATAGAAGTACTATGGCCACCACAAATTTCTGCTAAGCAATCCTTCTACAGTAAAACCAGAATTTTTGTCTGTTTGTTTTTTTGTCTCTCTGTGTTTTTTTTAAATCGCTTTATTCATCCACCATTTTCAATAAAAAAAATGTTGTTGCTTAAATTTTACTAATGTGTGAATACATTCCCTGCTTATCTTTCTGGGTTTGTGATACCTCGCACAGGAGGATATTCTCCAAATCTATCCATTTGCCTGCAAATTTTAGTATGTCATTTTTTCTTACTGCTGACTAGTACTCCATTGTGTAGATGTACCACATTTTGTTAATTCATTCTTCAGTTGATGGGCATCTAGGTTGTTTCCAGGTTCTTGCTCTTATGAATAATGCTTCTATGAACAAAGTTATGCTAATGCCTTTGGAGTGTGAATGTGTCTCTTTAAGGGTATGCCCAATTGTCATATTGCTGGATCCTTAGGTAGATTGATTCCCAGTTTTCTATGAAACTGCCATACTGCATTCTGTAGTTCCAGATCATTTATTCAGAGTTTCTATTTCCTTCTTTGCCTCAATTTTTGCCTTCTTGATCATTTCTAATTCATTTTTTAGTTCCTGGCATGTTTTTTTTTTAATTTTAAATTTTTATTTATTTTGAATTAGTATACAAAGAATTAGGATTATTTATTTATTTATTTATTTATTAAAAGAAGTCAATCTTTCTATCCTTGTATATCCTTATTCAGGGTCCCTTCCCCCTCCCACTACATCAGGTCATTCTTTCTTCTCTACAACTCCCCATTCCCTCCCTGGCCAGGCAGCAGACAGTCCCATGGTCCCACTGACCCAATATTGCTTAGTTCAGTCTCCACTCCTGGCAGATCTAGCTTTCTCCCACTCTTCATGAGTGAGTCAGGTGTTCCTCTAAAGGGAGTGGGATCCAAGAAGTCAGTCAGTCCAGGGTGTTTCTGATCCCAAGCTTTTCAGTGGTTGTGGTTTGCAGCTTGGGTATGCTTTGCTTTTTTCATGTTTGTTTTGAGTTCACTAATGAGTGAGTATATCCCCTGCTTATATTTCTGGGTTTGTGATACCTTGCTCAGGAGAATATTTTACAAATCCATCCATTTGATTGCAAATTTTAGGATATCATTTTTTCTTACTACTGAGTAATATGTCATTCTGTAGATGTACCACAGTTTGTTAATCCATTCTTCAGTTAAGGGACATCTAGGTCATTTCCAGGTTCTTGCTATTACAAATACCAACATTTTAAAAGCTGTTTGGTTTAGAAAATAGTTAAGGATTCTCAATAAAACAGATTTAGACTTACAAAACCTCTAAACAGGTACAATGCATGTAAAATATGTATAGGCTTCAGAGAGAGAGAAACCTTCTACAACATGGTCACTTGTGCCAATTTGTAGAAGTGTATTTCCCACTTTCTTCTCTATCAAGTTTAAAGTGGGTGGGTTTATGTTTAGGTCTTTGATCCACTTGGATTTGAGTTTTCTGCAGGGTAACAGGCTTGGATCTTTTTGCATTTCTCTATACACTACCATCCATCTATGCCAACATAATTTGTTAAATACATTATCTTTTTTCCATTGGATATTTTTGGCCACTTTGTCAAAGATCAGGTGTTCATAGGTTTTTGCCTTAATGTCTGGATCCTCAATTCCATTCCATTGATACACATGTCTGTTTTTAGGGTTAGGGTTAGGGTTATTTAACATATCACCATAAGCTGAAAGAAATTCAAGGGCTAAAATATACCTTTACAGGTTTTTTTTTTTTTTTTGCAAAGATTGACTTCAATAGTAAATATCATGGTGCCAGATTCAAAAGCAAGGTATATAATAATTAAATTTCTGGCTTTTTAAAATACTAACTCACTAATGTAACAATTCTATAACTTGTAAAGAAAACTCACTAAAGGAGGGTCAGGGCAGAGTTTGTTTTTATTGCTACAGAAACTAGAAATACCTTTAAGAGGTCAAAAGACCTCAAAATCAGAAGAAAAGAGTATCCAGAAAAAAATTTACAAGCAAAGAAAATGCAGTCATTTTTGTGCCAACATACTTTACATGGTAAAATGTCTCTGCCTAACATATATAACTCTTCATTTACAAAAAGTTGAAATCTCTGTTCAAATGTAATTGAAAACTATCTTCCCCAAGACTGACCAACAAATGATACATCTTTCTATCCTAGACCTTGACAATTAACAAAAATCAATTAATATATGAACCATAGAGATGACCAAAAATTCGAACACATGATCAACTCATTAGACAAAAAGTGCCTTTGATAAAATCTAATGTCACATTTTTCTATAAGTATTAGAGATAATATGGATGTAAGGGACAGACCTCATCAGAAAAAATGAAATTTAGAGCAAGTACATAGCAAACTTTAAAAATTAGTAATTCTGACTTGATAATGTGTATTTTAACTCATATATTTTTATAAAAAATTATGAGACAAGAGTATCAAAGTACATTCTAATACCTTAGGTGCAAAAGTAGAAAGCTATTAAGATGCGTGTCCCACATTCCAATAAAAATAAAATGCATAAAATTACAAAATAAATGAATGAGCATGTAGGAGTTGTTGAAAATCCCAGGAAACTTTTAGTTTGAATAGGAATGTATTGTTATATAGTTGTAGGCACATACATCTTATTAAGTTAGAAAATGCAAGAGTATATTCTGCTCCAACTATTGCCCTCATGGAACTTGGTGCATAAGTTGGTGCATAAGTCAGCATAACACATAGACACTTGTCTGCCTTTGGTGTCACAATTATTAATACAATTGACAATATGAAATCAATCACAGTACCTCTCAACAGATAAAAATAAAAATATTTCTAAAGATTGTAAGTTAATTTTAATATATTCAAAGATTAATACTTTCTATGTAATATGTATGCTTAGAATTATAAAAGTTTCATTTCATGAATTACCAAACTTAAATATATAAACATTAACTTTAAACTAAGCAACATTCAAACTAAATCCAGGCCCTGATATAGGTCACAGGTTAGGCAGTACACAGCCTGCTCAGACCATGTTTGGCATCATATCATCACAAAAATAAGAAAGAAGACAAGCCTCTGGTCACACAGCTGGGAAATCAGATGTGACAGTCATGCCTCCTTCAGGCCAAGAAGAAACTTTTCCTCCCTGAACAGAGACCCAAAGATGGGGAGATGAATTGCAGTTTCAGTGAGACGCAGACTGTATAGACCATGGTTGGCTGGCATCATATGACTACAACCTCATAAGAACAGCTGACCCTTTGAACACAGAGGTGATTAAGAGCCCCTAGACCACAACCCACTAAGAGTTCACCAAGAATTAACCAAGAGTGAATTGAGGGAACAATGGGCAGTTGCAAGTGCAAAAATATATACAATAATACAAAGATTGAAAAGACACCACAATAACAAGCAAGTGGTTCTTTAACTTCAAGACCTGAGGAAACAGAAGGAAACAACCTTAAAAACAGCTTCATGAACCTAATAGAAGCCTTAAAAGAGAATATAAAAAGCTCCCTTAAAGAAATAGAAGAAAATTGTAAGAGATTAACAAATCTTTGAAAGAAAATAAAGAAAACCATGAAAAAGAATACAAATGGTGAAAGGCCCCAAAAAATATACTCAACAAAATCAAAGAAGAAAACTTCCCCAACCTAAAGAAGGAAATGCCTATAAAGATACAGGAAGCCTATAGAACACCAAATAGACTAGATTCACAAAAAGTCTGTTTGCCACATAATAATCAAGCCACTAAACTTACAGAAAAAATTAAAAATACTAAAAGCTGCTCATGAACATTGATGCAAATATTCTCAACAAGATTCTTACCGCCCAAAAACAAAAACATATAAAAAATGTCATCCAAACCCCATGTCCAAAGTGGAGTGAGAGGCGGGGAGAGACCTTCTCCAGCAATCTAAGGGGGCACATAGCAGATGGCTGGGCCCTAACTTCATGACAAGTTGCATCATCATAGATAGACAACTCTAAGGACCACGTGACTCCTTGTCCAGATGAGTGAGAATGATTCCTGGAGGTAGTGAAAGACACCATCTGGAAATCTTGATTCCTCAAGGGTCAACCTAACAACAGGGTAAATAGCATAGTGAGAGACAACAGCTTCCATCCTCACAGACCCTGTGTCAAGAGTGGAGGAAGAGATGGACTATACCTAGCAAAACTATCAATCATTGTAGATGGAGTAAACAAGATATTTCACAGCAAAATCAGATTGCAAAAATACCTATCCAAAAATCCGGAATTGCAAAAAGGACTAGAGGGAAAATTCCAACCTTAGGAACCCAGATACATGCATGAAACCACAGACAATCAATAATCTCACAGAAGAAAAGCTCAAGGAAAGGAAATACAAACAAGCTATCACTAAAAATAACAGGAAATAGCAATCAGTGGTCATTAATATCCCTTAATGTCAATGGACTCAACTCACCTATAAAAAGATACACCCTAACATGATGGATACAAAATTAGAAGCCATTCTTCCGTTGCATACAATATATCTAAAAATGTAGACTTCAAACTGAAATAAACTAAAAGACTAGGACAGACATTACTTATGCATCTCAAGAGAAACGATTAGGGTAAGGAAAGCAGATCTGCCTGGCATGAAAGCTTAACTAAGCCACCTTGAGATCTTGGGACCTCCTACCCTCGCTGGGGAGAAGATAAATTGATTGCGAGAAGAGTGAGTGATTGGTAGGGATGGGAAGGAGAAGTGAGTCTATGGATAAAAAATATAAGTTTATCCACAATAAAAAAAGAAAAAAAATGAAATCTCAATCTTGAATGTTTATGCCCTACTATAAGGGTACATACATATATAAAAGAAAAACTACTAAAACTTAAACTCCACATCAAATATCATACTATAATAGTCAGAGACTTCAATACTCCACTTTCACCCTTGGATTGGTCAACAAGACAGAGACTGAACTGATAAAAAAGGGGTCTTACAGGTATTTGATTCAAATGGACTTAATAGATATTTACAGAAGCTTCCTCCCAAACACAAGGGAATATACATATTTCTCAGCATTCCATGAAACTTTCTCTAAAATTGATCACATATTTGGTCATTAAGCAAATATCAATAAACAAAAAGAAATGAGAATAACCCTTTACATCATATCAGACCACCATGGTAAAATCAAAAATCACAAAAAGACTTCAACCTCATGAAAACTGAACATCTCTACATTGAACCATGTTTGGGGCAAGAAGGAAGGTGAATAGCAAAAAAATAATTAGAATTTAATAAAAATGATTTAAAATTTAATAAATCCAGAACTTACACAAATTTAGGGAACACAATGAAAACAGTGTTAAGAGGAAAATTTATAGCACTAGATGACTACATTAAAAAAAAAGAGAGAGAGAGAGAAATCAAACACAAGAGACCTAACAATTCAGGTGAAGGCTTTAGAAAAATTAGAAGCAAACTCAACTCACAGGAGCAGACAGCAGGAAATAATCTAACTTAGAGCTGAAATTGGAAACAAAGAGAACAATACAAGTAATCAATAAATCAAAAACATATTTTCTTTGACAAAGCCAACAAGATAGACAAATCCTTACCCAAACTAACCAAAAGGCACAGAGAGAGAGTATCCAAATTAACAGAATCAGAAAGGAAAAGAGAGACATAACAAAAGATACCCAGGAAATACAGAGAATTATCAGGTTGTATTTTCAGCATCTATACTCTACTAAAATGGAAAAACTAAAAAGAAATTGGCAGCATGCTAGACAAGTACCAATAACCAAAATTAAATAAAGAGCAGATTAAAGACCGAAAAAGACCTATAACTCCAAGGGAAATCTAAGCTGTTATTAAGTTTCCCAAATAAAAAGCACAGGATCACATGGTTTCAGTATAGAATAATACATGACATACTAAGAAGAATAATACAAATACTCAACAAACTATTCCATACAGTAATAACTGAAAGAATGCTGCCAAACTTTCTTTGTGAGGCCACAATCGCCCTGATACCCAGGCACTCAAGATGCAACTAAGAAAGAGAATTACAGACCAATCTCTCTTATGAATATTGATGCAAATATTCTCAGTAAAATTCTGGCAAACTGAATATAACATATAAAAAGGTCACCACAATCAAGTAGGCTTCAACCCAGAAATACAGGAATGGTTCAACATATGAAAAAATGCAAATATCATCCATCATATAAACAAATTGTAGGAAAAAACCCACATGATCATTTCCTTAGATGCTGAAAAAGCCTTTGACAAGGTTCAACAATTTGCAGGCAAATGGATGCATTTAGAGTATATCCTCCTGAGCGAGGTATCACAAACCCAGAAAGATAAGGAGATTTACTCACTCATTATTGAACTCTAAACAAACAAACAAATAAACAAAAAGCAAAGCATGTCTAAGCTGCAAACCACAAACACTGAACAGCTTGGGATCTGAAACACCTTGGACTGGCAACTTGGATTCCACTCCCTCTAAAGGAACACCTGACTCAGTCTTGATTTTTGGGTGAGGAAACTGGACCTGCCAGAAGTGGATGCTGAACTGAGCCATATTGGGACCTTGGGACCTCCTTCCATTTCTTGGGAGGAGATGGGAATATTTGGAGATGAGAGAGAGACTGGAGGGTGTGTGTGTGGGGGGAGTAAGGGACCTTGAACAAGGATATACACACATAAAAAATGTGACTTTATTCATAATTTAAAAAAAAGTCCTGGAGAAATCAGTAATACAGGGAAAATACCTAAATAGAATAAAGGCAATTTTCAAGAAGCTAACAACCAACATCAAACTATATGGAAACAAATTCAAAGCAATCACACTAAAATCAGAAACTAGATAAGGTTGTTTCCTTTCTCCTTCTATATTCAACATACTTCTCGAAGTTTAAGCTAAAGCAATAAGAGAATTAAGGGAGAATAAGGGGATACAAAGTAGAAAAGAAGTATAAATATCTCTATTTGCAGATGGTATGATTGTATACATAAGGGATCCAATAAATTCTGCCAGAGAACTCTTACAGCTGATCAACACCTTTAGTAATGCAGCAGGTTTCAAGATAAACAAAAAAAACCAATAGCCCTTCTATACACTAAGGATAATTGGGCTGAAATCTCCAAATCCATGTATTTGTTTGCAAATTTCAGAATACCTTCTTTTCTAACTTCTGAGTAGTACATCATTATGTAGAAATACCACAGTTTGTTAATCCTTTCTCAGTTGAGGGGCATCTAGCTTGTTTTCAGGTTCCTGCTAGTACAAACAATGATGCCATGAACATATTTGAACTAATGTCTTTGGAGTGAGAATGTGCATCTTTACGGTATACACCCAGTAGTGTTACTGCTTCATCCTTGGATTGACAGATTCCCAGTTTTCTGAGAAACTGTCATACTGTATTCCAGAATGGCTGAACAAGCTTACACTCCCACCAAAAATGAAGTAGTGAACCCCTTGCTCCACATCCTCTCCAACATAGGCTGTCATCAGTGTCTTTTATCTGAGCCAGTCTGGCAGGTTTAAGGTGGTATCTCAAAGTTATTTTGATTTGCATTTCTCTGATGGCTAAAGATGTTGAGTACTTTTTCAAGGGCTTTTTAGCCATTTATAATTCTTCTGCTGATAATTCCCTTTTTAGGTCTGAATCCAAGTTTTTGAATGGGTTATTCAAGCTTTTGTGCTTCAGTTTCTTGAGTTCCCTATATTTTAGAGATCAGTCATCTATCACTTGTAGGGTTGGTGAAAATCTTTGCCAATTCTGTAGGCTGTCATTTTGTCTTATTGACTGGGTTTGGTTTTACAGAATCTTCTCAATTTCAGGAGGTTCCACTTTTTGATTGTTGTTCTTAGTGTCTGTGCCACAGGTGTTATATTCAGGAATTGGTCACCTGTAACAATTACTTGGAGGTTATTTCCCTCTTTCTTTTCTGTCAAGTTCAGTGTGGTTTGATTTATGTTGAGGTGTTTGATATACTTGGATTTGAGTTTTGTACATGGATAAAAATATGACTTTATTCAGAATAAAACAAAATGAACATTTAACCTGTAAATAAAGCGTAGTTCTTTGATGAGCTGGAATGTTTTAGAAGAGGTAGATTGGAAAAAGTTTGGAATTTGGTCTGGATATTGGTTTTTAAAACAATGGAATCACAAGCTTTGTTTAGATATTCTGTTCCTGTCAATGGTGCAAAATAGGCCCCACTGTGCATGTTGTGTGAAACTCATTTGCTCTAAAAAGGAAACCAAATTTCACGACATGGACTTTGTGATTCAATGCCCAGTGCAGAACCATAAATTCTATCTTTGTTATTTCTCCTGAACCAATAATTGGTGTCTCTCTGTGCATCATAAAACAAAATTGACTGACATCATTTTTAAATCAGTTAACATAAACAGATTGATGAGGCATTCCTGGGACCAAAATTTTCCAAAATGCTTTCATCCCAGGGGCATTAATTTCTAGAAAGTTGGTTGATGTCATTAGACTAGTTGTACTATCCTCATTTATATATGTCAAATTTTAATACATAGACTGTGGATATTAGAGGCAGAACCCCAGGGAAAGAGCTTCAAAGTATCCTCAATGAGTGAGGAAACAAGTACAAGAGGAATCCTGAATATTCAAGTAGCTTTTATTTGTCCAAAGAGATAAAATTAGATGAGGATAACTGTGTGCCCTTTTGATATGCTGATTTACATGGCATGTGACAATCCAAACTGCCTAGGCTGAGAGCAGAAAATGCCCCCATTGATTTTGCTCTTCTTACTCCTGAACATTCCACTTCAGATAGTAAGTTCAATTCATCCCAGCTGCTTTTGGAGAATGAAGAAAAATGAAGATGACAATGGAGATTGGGTGATATGTGGCTTCATACTTTCAGCAGTGCAGGAGTCAGAAGACTCAAACTATATGAAATACATTTTTAGTATAAAGTAATTGCCATTGTATATTCTATAGAAATATTATGATTGTTTCATTGTGGGTCAAAAGAATGAGGATTATAGTAATGCTTACACACAATTACCCTGTTCTACCAACAGGCATACAGAAAAAAACTGCAATTTTTTAAAAAAGACACAAAGCTATTTTTCTATTTTTAATTAGTCTAGACTTTTTCTGGGATTTTTTTTCTACTAATTATCCTCCAGGTTCTAAAGATTGAATCTGAGAGAAAGCAGGACTCTCTATCTTGTTCTATTTCATATAGCTTTCCTCTTTGTAGCTTCCATAGCACAGTAGCAGGTGATGTCTCATATTTAAGAAATCCATTCTATTGAATGTTATCCTAAGTTGGTACAAGTAAATGTATGCAGAGTACAGTCAGTTGATGTACATTCCTTTAATGTTTCGGTCAAACTGCATTGCAAGGCAACTACTTTTTCTGGAAAATCGAGCTGAACAGATTTTCACCTTTGACATTCAGTTACTCTCTCAAATAATCTAATAATCTACATGTATACAATGTACTGCGAATGGAAATACAAAAACCTTTCCACTTTAAATTTCATATGTGTCCCTGTCTCCATACTTTACTTCATACATGTACGACTACTGGCCTTTGTTTTCAAAGTCCATTTGTTCACTTTGCCTTTAGAATACAGAAGGTTTGTTTGTACTGTAAATGGTAAGTTTGCATGTATTGTTAACACTAATAGTGATGACTGTCTACTTTCATTAAATTTTGCATGAGAGACAGCTCTAGCATGTGCTAGTCAGCAACACTTGGTTATAAAGATATAGGAGTTACCTATCAGCTCTTCTTAGCCAATATATAGGGAGCATTCATTCTCTATATTTATGTCATTTATTCTATGACACATATCATTATTTAACACTTATCATTTTTTTACGTGAGTTTATTAATTAAATCTACTTGTTTACACAATTTTGGCATTAAACACATTTTGGTTTTGTGAACTGCTAAGAGCTGGGTTTTTTTTTGATAATGCAAATAAGATTGCTACACATATATTTACTTTGTGTTCAGCTTTCCCTCTGAATTTTTTTTCCATCCCTGTATATCCTTATTCAAGGTCCCTTCCCCCTCCCACCACATCAGGTCATTTTTTCTTCTTGACAACTCCCCATCCCCTCCCTGGGCAGGGAGCAGACAGTCCTATGGTCCCACTGACCCAATAATGCTTGGATCAGTCTCTACTCCTGGCAAATCCAGTTTTGTCGTCACTCCCTCAAGAGTAAGTCAGGTGTTCCTATAGTTGGAGTGGGATCTGAAGGGTCAGTCCAGGGTGTTTCTGATCCCAAGCTGTTCAGTGGTTGTGGTTTGCTCTTTTTAAAGACAGCACTTTAGTGTAGTAAGCAACACTAACAGCTCAAGTAATTAATGCTTCTTAATGTTTAGTGTCCTAGAATTAGCGTTTGATTTTCACAAGTACTAATCTCAAATTCTTATTGTGTGCTATTTTATTTTCAATAAATTTTTTTGTGTGACAATAAAAATATTTTAAAATTATTTTTCCTTAAAATGTTTAAATTACTTCCCAATATCATACAAAAGGACAAAAAGTAGTATCATTTTTAAGTGTGAAACACTGTATTTATCTCTGAGTGAATTATTCAGAATGTGAATGTATGATTGATGTTTATTGGTCAAATGATATGAAATGATTTAGAAGAATAAGAAGTTAGTATTCTCATGAACATAAGCAAAAATTGGTATTATTCTTTTTCAACTGACCTGCCACCCATATTTTTTAAAAACAACTTCATGAACTTGTCCATACATTTTACATTTCAGAATCTTTTACCTTCCAAACACATAATACTGTCACATGTAGCTCTCAGTAGGATGCTAGTGATATATTATTGTAACTAGAAATGATTTAAAAAGATGTTTTTCTAAAAGAAAAATTATGTTCATTAGATATGCTAAGTGTGAGTGTATGATATGACAATGAAAACTTAAAATAAGTTAACAATACTGAGGATTTAAATATGCCCTTAATCTCTGCACTCAGAACCTAGAGAGAATGTATTCCTGTGCACTTGAGCCAGTTTTTTTTTTTTTTTTTTTTGTATAGCTAAGTATCACACAAACTCATGAAATCCATTCCTTATTTATGGCATACCTAAACATTCCATTTATATTCATAAATAAAAACATACTTTTCCCAAATATATTTGTTATATTTGAAATCATTTAAAAGAAAAACTTAAAAGTTTTTAAGATCACAAAAAATAAACTAGAAAAAATGATCAGGAATGCATATGATAAAAGTATTGTCAACTGATTATAAAGAATTGTATTTACAAGAGCCAAATGTTTCCCAGACTATTGTGCGTACATTTTTATGTCTGTCTTACAAAATTCACTTACTTTTAGAAGAAAATACCATAATTCAATGGTTCATACATCATGTGAATTTCTCATATTTCTCTTTATTTTAAAAATAAACCTAAATTATGTTTAGTGTTTGATCAGATCCTATGGCCTTGCCTATATCTTCTGATCAAGCACTCAAAAACTAGCATTGGACAAAGCTCTCTGTAACAGATTCCAGTGACTCATGTACTGAAGATGGACGCTAGTGAACACTTAAAGCATTTGCAACCGTCCATCTTCTTATGTCATCTCAACCTCACAACACAGATGATTCATTTTGATGTTTGTTCATGGTAAGAAATAACACCCAGTACAAGATAGTCTTTGTATTGATTACTCATGATGATTGGTAAAACTTTCAACTGTTAATGATCACTGTAACAATTTACAGACAAGAACATCTCAACAAATATGCATTGGCCTTAGCTTTTTCAGTGGATGAAGTCAACAGGAGACCTGACATTTTACTAAATATGTCTTTAGAAATATCATATCTTCCATTTAATTGTAAGAGCATGTCAACATTATATGAAGACTTTGAATTGACTAAAGCTACTCGACTTCCTGCTAATTATAACTGTGATGATAACATCATATGTTTAGTGGTGCTTTTAGGGCCATCCTGGTCACAATCATTAATCTCTGGAAAAGCCATGGAATTTTATTATTCTGACTAGGTAAGGTTTTGTGTGGTGAATTTTCAAAAAATTCTGTCCCTCTTGGTGACATTTCCCTAAGCTGAAAAAAACAATAGAGGGAAACTGTTCTTACATGTATGCCAAACTATGTAGTTCAAGTGTACTATTCATAGATCTTTATGTCCCTTTGTAGTTTCTTTTTTGGAGTAGAGATGAGAGAGGAAGTAACAAATAATGGGTTATTTAAGAACACTTTGCTGTTTAACGTGTTGTTAAAAGTGTATGTTTCCTCAGGCTCCTTCCTGTGTCCTAGGCTACTCAGATTACCTTCGGACCCTTCAATCCTATCCTGAGTGATCAAGAACAATTTCCTTATATGTATCAGATGGCCCCCAAGGACACATCTCTAGCCCAGGCGATGATCTCCCTCATAATTCACTTCAGGTGGAACTGGATTGGGCTGACCATCTCAGACAATGATCATGGTACCCAATTTCTCTCATACTTGAGAAGAGAAATGGAAGAAAATACAGTCTGCTTTGCATTCATAAACATAATTCCAGTTGATAAGAACTTTTATATGTCAAGAGCTGAAGTGTATTATAACCAAATCATGACATCATCCACAAATGTTGTTATCATTTTTGGTGACACAGACAGTACCCTTGCTTTGTGCTTTATAAATTGGGAATCTTTAGGCATACAAAAAATATGGATTGCAAACTCAGAGTGGGATTTCACTGCAAGTAAGAGTGATTTCTCACTTGACACAACTCATAGGATTTTAACTTTTGCATACCAACATGCTGAGATTTCTGGTCTTAAAAGCTTTCTTCAGATCTTGAGAACTTCCATTACAAATGATTTCTTGGCAAGGCTGGAGTGGATGAATTTTAACTGTGCGGTCTCACCTTCTAAGTGTCAAACTTTGAAAAATTGCTTATTGAATATTTCATTGGAATGGCTAATGGTACAGACATTTGATATAATTTTTAGTGATGGCAGTTATAACATATATGATGCTGTGTATATGACTGCCCATTTCTTCCAACAAATGATTTTTCAGTTGGATAATAATGGGAAAGGATCTCAGTCAAATTGCTTCAAGGTAGTATTTTTCCTTTGAATGATATCTGGTATCATTAATGTCAGAGTCTTTGTTAGTCCCTTTATTCCTGATACTAGTGGGTTAGGAAATATTTACCCAAGTATAAATATTTCTGAACATTTTTGTACTTGTGATTATAAATGTAGATGTTGGAGTAAATATCAAAAGGAAAGGCATTAGAGTGGGACACACCATTTGTCAGTGAAAACCAGTGATTTTTTTTTAAAGAGCAACTGAATATTGTCACCCCTGTTCTAATACTTGAAACATACTAGTTCTTCTGCCTCAACTTTCTCCTTATTCATTGAGATTCATTCAACAATTGTCAAATATATGATAATCTGTGGAGGGTTTGGTTTTCCCAAGTGTTAACTGGTTCTGCCCTCACACTATGCTCTTGAAAATAAATAAGAGAAAATTATATGGTTATATTCAGTACATACATGTGTGTCCATGTGTGTGTGATCCAATGGTTATCATTGTATATGGCTGAATGTTTGTGTTGTGTATTTATATTGATGTGCAAATATATATCTGTTTCTGTCTGTTTCTAGAAATGAGTACAAATTTGTCTTGTATCAATCACATTTTCTATGTGTTTATATTTTTGTGAGTTTCTTTCTGTGTGTGTTTTTAGTGCATGTGTCTACATTTGCCTATGTGTGTCATTTGTGTTTTGGATTTGATTGGAAATATGTATATCTGAGTTTCTGTGTGTATTTATGTGTCTTTGTGCCTGGATTTGAGCATAAATTTGTCTTTTCAATTTCTCATGTTCACTTTGTATCTGCATATGTCTATGAATTTGTGAGTGTGTTTCGGCCTGTGTATGTTTGTGTGTTTCTGCTACTGTGTGTTTGTTGTTTGGGTGTGTAAGTATGTCTGTATGAGCCTACATACTCATACATGTGTATTGGCTTTTATATGTATGTATGAGTAAATAGTATGTGGTTTTATTATATGTGTATCTTTATATGAAAAGTGTATCTGTGTGTATTTGTGTGTGTGAGCATATTTAAAAGTTATGCTCAGCATCTGCAGGTATATTTTGTTTGCTAGTTTTCTTTCAAAGAAAAAATTTAGGAACATGAAGATAATTTTATTAATCCACTTGATTTCCTGGAATTTTTTCAAAAGTACTCCTTTAATAAAATTTTATTTAAGATGAAATAATAATAAATTTTCTGACTTCAAGAAAGGGCATATACAATATAAAATACTGACTGTGTTTTAGATGAACTCATTTCTTAAGAGATCCTACTTTAAATATCATTCTGGGAACAGACTGAATATCAGCCAGGAAGAAAAATTACAAGCAGAATATGATATTTTCCAGATTTGGAATTTTCCAAATGGTCTTGGACTTAAGGTGAAGATTGGAATTTTTAGTCCATATTTTCCAAATGGACAACAGATCCATTTATATGAAGACATAATAGAGTGGGCTACAGGAAGTAAACAGGTAGGTCTGAATTAACTGTTTTGACTTCCATTACCCAGCAGTAATAATAACATCTATTGTTTTTATTTCTACTGCCTTATTAATTAGTAAAATAAAATAGTCATATTAGTAACCATTTTAGCCTACATTACTAGGATTCTTTCTACTTTTTGATGATTTTTAATCTTTTCAATGTTCTAGACATGCATAGACTGAATTTCTATCATAATAGGGCTCATTTTTGTGTTTTACTATAAATTTCAAGGTACTTGTTATCATTGTTTAATATTTTTCCATAAAACAAACTATTATTTTTTGATACCACACTGATTACTACATAGTGATTTTCCTCTTTCCATTTAAACCTCTGACACTAGTGCTGAAACACTGAGGTTAGCTGTAAATGATAAGTATACCAAATATATGCCAACCATTATTTTTATTAATAACTTGTTTTCAGCTTTTTTTTATTAACAGATCCTACATTGCCAACATTTTCAAACATACCTTAACATACATTTTATGACACATTTAGATACTCAAAGAATTATAACCTTGAATTTCTCTCTGTTTTTATTTGCAATGGGTATGAATGTGTTGTCCACATGTATATCTGTTCACCACTGAAACAAGGTTTATAGGATGACAAAAGGCCATTTTAAAGCCCTGAAGCTAATCTTGTAAAATAATTGCCTAACTAGAAAAATAATTCTTAGTCTTAATATTTCTTTGATAGTACACTTTGGAGTGTGTGTAATTTTCTATAGTCATTTGAGTGGAGATGTTAGTAGTAACATAATTTGCTTTGAAAAATTATAAAGGATATATTCCATCATGGTCTTATGTATGTCATAAGTATGAATTCTGATATGCATGGTTTTAATTAATACAATTCAGATCTCTTAATTACAAAGTGACTTGAATTTTTAATGAGTCAGCTTTATGAAATTAATAATGTTTGTTTTTAAGTTATCTTTTAGGTACTCCAGATAGTACAAATTCTACAATCATTAGTTTTGCTCAGTATGGTATAAGGGCCCATTATAAGGAAAACAACTTTATTGAAGATATAACAACTGATATATACACTAATGCAAAATTCTGCAATGAGATTTTATTTTTCTCAAACCAACATCCACTAGATCAATAAAGAAAGTTCAGAACAGGACGAAATAGTGCTGTACTCTTAGTCTTGTAAATTCTTATGCAGAAACAAATATAGAAAATACAAAGACATCAAAGCAATGCAATTCCAAATATTGTAGTAATGGAATTAAATTAGAGTATGTTCAATGACTAAACAAAAGAGATTCAAAGATTAACCTAATAATTAGACAGGACACACATCCCCTCCAGGAAAATAACTCAAATCACAAGATCTTGAATATACAAAGTATCTGAGGGAACATGTGACAGAGTCATTTAAAAAGATGTAAAATAATGAAAATATTTCAAAACATAATATTTAAAGAAATGTCAAAAGAAATTTGGTGAAATGTCTGTGTAAAACCTGATTAAGAGACTACTTTAGGTTGAAGACAGTTGACAAGACTTGAAGAAAAAGCCAAAAATTAAAAAAAAAATAAAACTAAAACAAATATTAAAGTAAAAATTAAAGACATATAGAGCCAAGAGAATACTATTAAAGATTCAAATTTGCAAAATATAGGCAGAAGAAAAAAATGACTGACCATTGGTATCATAGGTATATTAAATAAAATAGAGCATTAATTTTCAAAATACAGAGAGAATTGTGAACATCTAGAAAAATGAAATATTTAAATGTCAAAAAACATTTAAATATCAGAAAATATTCTTCTCCTGATTAAATTTAACTAAAATTTTAAATATAGAAAACAGAGAAAATTGAAGGTTGCAAAGAACACATATTTCCTAGACTGGTCTCTTCTGTATAAAAGGATATTTCCTCATTATCACTTATAAAATGGAAGATTATCAATATTGCCATTCAAACAATCAAAATTGTCAGCTCTTTTTTGAAATGGAAGGGGACTGTGATGCATGTTATTGAATAGACAAATGACTGAATCTGGAATTTGCTAAAACCCAAACTTGGAGGCCTGATTTTTGAGAGTTTTTGGCTTAATTTGGCATTTAAAAGTACACATGTGATCCAGACCTTTGAGAAAGGAAGACATGCCTTATGCCTGTTGGTGGTATAACTCACCTTTAATCCTAGCACTCTGGAGGCATATGAAGCTGCAATTCTGAGTATGGGGACAGGATATTCTACAGAGCATGTTCCAGAGCACCAGAGCTATAAAGAGAAACTTGTCTCTAAAATGAAAACAATAAAAAAATAAAGTAAAAGAGAAAGGAAGAAACAAAGAAATAAAGAAAGAAATGCTTTTAATTGAGTAGTTTTCAGTTAGAAGAGATAAATTTTTATCAAGCTCTTACTATTGGAATATATATAATTAGTTTAGATTATTAAATTTTAGAAAACTCACTATTATCGAGAACTATGCCCTTTGCTGGAAACCTATACAAGGACATTAGAAAAGGTAGCTTTTTTTCTTTGTTCACTTGCTCCCACCTCAGCAAGTACATGTTTTCATGGCATTAAATCCTGCTTCTTAGAGATTCTAGAATATATTGAAGATCCATTCATCCTTATTGACTCAGAGGTATCTGGTTCAATAACTTTCCATTTTTATCTAGTTATTGTTGGATTAGATAAACTAAAGCCTTGGAGGTATTAGAATAACTTGTGTATGTGTAGGTGTTTATGTGTGTGTACAGACAGAGACAGTGAAAGAGACAGATTCATTATGTAAGCTCTGTTATTCCTGAGAAACCTAAGTAATACTAGTAAAGTACAATGCTCAATGATAAACATAAATTACAAGAATTCCTAACCACTCTGAAAGTTCTATGGAACACTTTAAAATCTTTCACACACTGAAAAGTAAGATAAACACAAATGGTCAAGAAATGCGAAGACAACACTAGAACACCACACAGAAAAACAACTGTAAAATGATATAAAATATTGCAATAATGACTAGCAAATAATTCTAAATAATAAGCCAATGCTAATCTTCACATTCTCTAACCAAAATACAAAAGCATCAAGATTGGTTTATAAAATCAACAGTAACTTTTGATTCTAAAAGCAAACCTTATTTACAAACATATAGAGTTCCCTTCTGTAAATAAGAGGAAAAAGAATTTTTTGAAAATAGAACATAATAAAAATTAGAGACATGGATGAATATTTTCAACTAAACATTCAGTTATGTATCTCAGCAGTACAACAGAAATCTGCCATTGTGAAAATGATGACTTTATTTGGGGGATACAAAGAAGTTCCAACATATACAGATCAGTAATGTAAATGCGGCACATAGACTCAAGGGTAGAAGTACATAATCATACAAATATGGGCAGAAGGGATCTTAATAAATTTCAGCATGTAGTCAGAGTTAAAAATTAAAAACAAAGTAAAACTCAAAACACTAGAATGAACTCATCATAGTTTAATAATTTTTTATTAATTAACAATTATTTTCAGTCCTCAAACATTAAAATTGTTTTCTAACACAATCCAGTTGTAAACATTATATTACATAAAGAAAAACATGACAAATTTCATACAATTATAGGTGAGGACATGTGTATGCGATAGTGAATATCTTTAATCCACACTCCTAAGATGCATCTATAGGTAAATCCCTATCTCTTTATGGCCAGTGGTATATATAGAAAGTCAAAGCAAGCAAGAGTTAAATATAGATAAAGATCCTGCTTCAAAGTACATGGGAAAAATTTGGACACGTATATGCATATTCTCTACTCTTCTTCAAAATAGTCTTCAACATGCTAGAAAGTACAAAAATAAATTAAAACCATAATACAATGAAAGACAGGAAGAAATGTGCATGCTAATGGGATCCATCTTTTTAATCCCAGTATTCAGGAGGAAGGAGAAACAAATCTCTGCAGTAACTAACTTAGTCTAGTTTCTATTGAGAGTGGAGGTCTACCAAGATTACATTGTGAGACCGACTTTAAAGAAAACCACAAAAGAAAAACAAGAGTTGTATTTACCATATTGTAGAGAATGTAAAGGACCAATCCATAGGTTACACTGAAGTTACAATACAGAATTTAAGATTAAAGTAAAATGCAAAGTGAGGGAATGACAATAAACAGATTTCTGAAGCAGCATTCAGACACCTCTTACCAGATTTTTCAATTTATTTTTTTCAATTTTATTTTATTTTAAAGTTTTTTCATATGAATAATCCTGCTTGACCTCCCTTCCCTCCTTGCGATCACTCCCAATAATGCCTCAGACTCTCCCCTTCTCATACATCCATCGATTCCCAAAGAAGTTCAAAGAGAAACAAAGTGGGTCAGTTCAGTCTGCTGTATCCGTTTGAGGTAGGTCCACTTCCTTCATCCAGATACTAAGTTGGGTTAGGTGTTTCTAGATAGGGAAAGGATTCTTAAATTTTCTCTTTGTTTCAATTTTATTAATTCCAGCCCTGAATTTGATTATTTTCTGACATCTACACCTTCTAGGTGAGTTTGGTTTTATTTGTTCTAAAGCCTTCAACTGTGTTGTTTGGTGTTTTGTATAAGATTTCACTAGGTTTTATATATAGTCATCTAGTGCTATGAATTTTTCTCTTAGCACTTCTTTTATTATGTTGCATATGATGCTGATGCATTTTCATTAAATTCTTGGAAGTCTTTATTTTTTTCTAAACTCCTTCCTTAATCTTGAGATGGTTCAAGTGAGAGATTTTCAGTTTCCATAAATTTGTAGGCTTTCTGTGATTTTTGTTGATCAACTATATCCTTAAAATCTCATGGTCTGATATGGTACAAGGCATTATTCCTATTTCTTGCATCTATTGTTTGCTTTATGACAGAGTATGTCATCAATTTTAAAGATAGTTCTATTCCTTTGTGGTTGGGTGGAAAGTTCTGTATCTATCCACTAAGTCCATTTGGGTCATAACATTTGTTAGAGCCCTCATTTCTCTGTTTAATTACTGTCTGGTAGACCTGTCCATTGGTGAGAGAGTGGTACTCAAGTCTCACTCTACAAATATTGGGTGTTGGATATGAGGTTTAAATTTTAGTAGTGTTTCTTTTACATACATATATTTACACTTGTGTTAGGGGCATAAATATTCAGGATTCATCTTGGTGGGTTTTTTTCTGAGATAAATAAATAATGTCTGTCCTAGTATCTTTTGAAGGATATTAGTTTGAAATCTATTTTGTTAAAATTTAAGATGACTATACCAATTTGTTTTTTAAAACCATTGGATTGGAAATCTTTTCCCAACACTTTAGTCTGAGCTTGTGTCTGCTTTTGAAGTTGAGGTGTTTTTCTTGTATGCAGCAGAAGGATGGCTTCTGCTTTTGTATCCTTTGTGTTAGGATATGTACTTTTATAGGGGACTTGAGTCCTTTGATAATTAAGTTATATTAATAACCAGTGATTGATATTTTCTGTTTTCTTGGAGGTAGCATGTGTCTACTTTCCTTCTTTGGGTTTTTCTTTTGTTGAATTGTTGATTGTTTGTGGGTTCATGGTTGTTTTTTGCTTTCATAGCTTGGAAGCTTTGCTTTAGTGGTTTCTGATTCCAGATTTGTAGATAAGTGTTGTTTAAAAATGTTTCTGTCATAAAATATCTTGTTTACTCCATCAATGATGATTGATATTTGTGCTGGGTATAGTAGTCTGGGCTGGTAGCCATGGTATTTTAGTGTCTGTACAACATCTAACCAGGATCTATAGGCTTTATTGTTTTATTGAGTAATCAATTGTGATTTGGATTGGTCTGCATTTCAGGTATCTTGGCCTTTCTCCTTTGTAGCTTTTAGTATTTTTCTTTGTTCTATAGATTTAGTGGCTTAGTTATTTTGTGGCAAGCAGACTTGTTCAGGGTGGGGTTAGTTTATTTGGTGTTTGGTAAGCTTCATGTATCTTCATAGGCATGTCTGCCTTATGTTGGGAAAGTTTTATTCTATGATTTTGTTGAATATTAAATATTTTCTGTGCCTTTGAGCAGTTTTTCATCTCTTTCTTTAATTCTAACTATTCTCAGGTTTGGTCCTTTCATGATGTCTCAAATACCTTGGACGTTTTGTGTCATGATTCTATTGGTTTTAGTGTTTTATTTGACTGACAATTCTATTTGCACTATTAATTCTCCCACTGCAGATATTCTTTCTTCCATTTCTTGCATTCTTTGGTTATTCTTGCATCTGTAGTTTCAGTTCATTCATTCAGGATTTCTACTTCCACCATTGCCTGTGTATATGTCTTCTTTATTGATTCTATTTTAATTTTAATATCGATATATTTCCTCACCTGCTTGGTTTCTTTTTTAATTTTTTTTATTTTCTTTCTGGTATTATAAACCTCTTCCATTTTTGGCATTTATTATATCTACTTCTTTAAGGAAATTTTTATATTCTTTTTTAAAGCTTCTATTATGCTCATGAAGTTTCTTAAAGGACATTTCCTTCTGCTTCCTTTGCATTTCCACGCTCAGATCTTGATGTAGAAACAAAATATTCTTACTGTGGTACCACATTATCTTTATGTTTTTATCTGTATTCTTACTCTTTTTTTCTGCATATTGCTTTCAAGGTTCACTGCAGGAATTATTTGAATCTTAGCTTAATTTTGTTCAATCTATTCTGGATATAGTGTCTCAGGAAGCTTCTTTTAGTTCAGTCTGGATTACAGGTATTCTTGTAGGTAGTGCATTCTCTTAGTTGCCTAGTCTGTTTTAGTGTCTTAGTTTGCTGTTATGGAGATGTCTGTGAGTTTCCATTTGTTATCAAAGTCATTGTAGTTGACATGAAATGATGTGGGTTGACAATGGTACAGAGTTTTAGCAATAGTGTGTCCTGCAGGCTTGGTTTTGCTGGGGCTTTGGTCTTACATTGGGTTTCCCTGCTGACTTGTATTTAGTACAGTGCTGGGTGTGGCTCGGGTTCCAAGGACTGTTTCTTCTTGGCATAGGCTATTTGCAACTCATTTTTAAGTGTAATAAATAAGTTTTAATAAAAAGACTTTTTAAATATTCATTAAATTCTTCAATTAACCTTAAGTAGTGTAAATTTTAATCATGTTTCCTCAGTACTTTGCAATATTTGTAAAGCACTTTTACCTCAGAAAACCCTGCACCTTCTAGCTCAATTCCTGTCAACTCAGCACTATATTACTACAGATGTCCCAGGCTCTGCCAATTAATTGTTCTGTTTTACACTCTCTTGTTCCTGCATAGCAATGTTATTTTTATTGTGTAGTATGCATGCTATCAGTTTTGAGAAGTCATTGTCTATTTTATATGACCACTAGTTCTAGTTTGCTACACAATTATTGTGAGTAAACCATGGCTATAAAAAAGTGAGGCAGAATGGTTGATTAGGATCATGGCTAACCTTCAATAAAGACAAGGCAGCATTTTGGTAACTGTGAATTAATCATAGACACTGAAAGGTAAAATAATGCTTACTGGCTTTTCTCTGCTTGATTTTTTATACAGCACTGCCTATGACAGCCCTGTTCACAGTGGGCTAAATGGTCCTAATACAGTACCAATTAGTAAAATATTTTAAAAGTATAATGGTAGGCTACTTTAATGAGGTAATTTTTGACTACTGTTTTCTCTAACCTTTGAATGATCTTTGTGTTAATTTGACAAAGATTAATTAGAAAAAAGCAGTTTACAAGTTTCATAGTGTTTATCCATAGCAAGCAATCTATTCTTTCATTTATTTTCTGGCAATATGAAGGCGATAAGATTTGTGTTAATATGTTACCATACCATCTTATATATGGCATTGCATTTCATAATATATCAAATAAAATATAGTCATTCTTTTGATACATATAAAATAAGCGTGTTCATATTTTACCATACTCATATAATATAGATATGGAAGAAGTAATTAAAATTACTAATATAAGAATGTGACTAATTTTTCCTCAGATGCCACCCTCTGTGTGCAGTGCTGATTGTGGTCCTGGATTCAGAAAATTCTGGAAGGAGGGAATGGCAGTCTGCTGTTTTGACTGCAGACCTTGTCCAGAAAATGAAGTTTCTAATGAGACAAGTGAGTGTTTGTAATTAAGATAAATTCTTCTCATTAATCATACTTAGATGATAAAAGGGTCTAAAAGTCCATTGCAAAAGCATACATTAATTTCTTCTGTCATTTTTATAGAAATGTGAGAAATAATAATGTGCATTCAAGTAACAACTTTTTCTGTGACATAACTTTGACTCACTACAATTTATGTCCTCTCATTTTCTGAAAGAATAATTTTTGATAATTAAATTACTGTGTGAGAAAATTTTACATAAGGACTTCCCTGTTGTGAAGACATATAATTATACTCTGATTATCAGTTTCAATAATTTTTATTTATTTTAATTTTATGTATGTGTTTCTCCATAAATAAGTTTATAGGTACTGTGTATGTGCAGAAATTAATGGAGAACAAAGCAGAGCATCAGAGCCACTAAGCTTAGTTATGTGGGTGCTAGGAGTCAAAAGCAAGTTCTGGATAAGATTTACGGAGTTGGGAATAATTGAAAATTACCAGAAATTTTGCTGTGGGACAGAAAATTAAAACAATATCCAGACATCTGTTCTTAAAATATCAGTATAATTTGAAATACAGGGTTCTCTGAATAATTGTTGACACCTGATGTAGAAACATAACAAGTCTTATGTTTAATATTTTATATATAGCACTCTGTTAATAATGTCACAAATATAAGATTGAATGAGTTTTATAAAATCGACTAGTCACACCTGTCTAAATAGTGTTGTCATCTACTTAGCCTTTATTATTCAAGTAATTATTTTTTAGAGTTGGCTACTTACAAATAGTAGACTGACTGTTTTTCTCCTCTACTTCCTGGCATCTAATGCAATAAAATCTAAACCTCTAAAGGATACATTTTGCCAGCAAGTGGGAATAGTATCTTAATCCCTTTCTTCTAAAGCTGATAATGAGTTTATTTCTATATAAAAAGAAGAGTTAATCAACTGTAAGAATTTGTCTTCTTGCCTACATGTAGTTATGTGTGTCCAACTGCAGGTGCTTGTAAGAGGCACCCAAATATCTCCATAATCTTAGTTACACATGTTTGTGAGACACCTGACATGGGTATTTGGAAATGATCTCAAGTCTTCTGCAAAACAAGTACATTCTCTCAACATTCTAGTTAACTTTCCAGTACCTTTAACAAATGGACTAATTACATATATCTAAAATTATTGATTTAGATAAAAGAATTAAAATTCAAAAGCATGTTATGACTCTGTAATTACACATTGATTCAGAGTAGTTGTCATTACATTTTATGAGCATTTCCAGGTTAGATATTATAATGCATGATTGTAATATATTCCTTAAAAGCAATGTTCTGTGCTGTCAGGCTTCCTTGAGTTTTCTCATGTTTATGTGCTCATGGTATTATTTTAATATCTACTTCAAGATGGAGTACACTCGAAAGTCTGTATCTAAACATAGAAGGAAATTAGGGAAGGAAGAAGGTGCTTTTCTGTTCCCAAGGATGATTTAATCAAGATGTAGAACATTTAAATGCTAAATATATACAGATTTTTTTGAGTGATAGCAACTTTGCTTCTTGTGAACAAATCTCAGAAGTAAAGTGTCCCTACTGCTGGAGGGAGTCATGACTAAGAGAATATTTATTTAGATTTTAAAATTATTTTGCATTTTTATCATCAAATTTTTGTTTCTGGAGCATTCTCTTTTATTATTTTAATCTTCATACTTCTCCCATATAAACCCAATCATTCTCATAGCCATGAGTCATTTTGTTATACTACATGTTCATTTGTAAATAAATTCACACAAAATCATGCACACATGCGCAAGGAACATTGGAATGATAGTTTATGAGCAAAAGACAGACCAAGCATGGCCAACAAGCCCTGCCCTTATTACTTCCTTTTCCAATACTATAAATTATTAGATTACAGTGTTAGTTTGAATATAATTCACCCATAGGATTATGAGGAATGGACTTTTTTTCTTTTTTTTTATTATGAATAAAGAAGTCACAATTTCTATCCCTGTATATCCTTAATCAAGGTCCCTTACTCCTCCCACAAGATCAGGTCATCCTTCCATCTCCACATCTCTCCATTCCCACCCTGGACATGTGATCCCAAAGTACCAAGGGTCTGAGAGTGCTGAGTTCAGCCCCGACTCCTAGGAAATCCACTTTTCACCCCAATATCAAACTGAGTCAGGTGTTCCTCAAGGAGGAGTGGGATCCAACGGGTCAGTCCAAGGAGTTTCTGATTCCAAACTGTTTACTGGTTGTGGTTTGCAGCTTGGACATGCTTTGCTTTTGTTTTGTTTTGTTTAGAGTCCACTAATGAGGGAGTACATCCCCTGCTTATCTTTCTGGATTTGTAATACCTCACTCAGGAGGATATTCTCCAAATCTGTCCATTCACCTGCAAATTTTGGGAAATCATTTTTTCTTATTGCTGAATAATACTCCATTGTTTAGATGTACCACAGTTTGTTAATCCATTCTTCAGTTGAGGGGCATCTAGGTTGTTTCCTGGTTCTTGCTATTACAAATAATGCTTCTATAAACATAATTAAGCTAATGACATTGGAGTGAAACTGTGCATCTTTAGGGTATACCAGAAGTGGTATGACTGGATCCTTGGGCACATTGATTCCCAGTTTTCTGAGAAACTTCCATACTGCATTCCAGAGTGGCTGAACAAACTTACACTCCCACCAACAATGGAGGAGTGTTCCCCTTGCTCCACACCCTTTCCATTATAGGCTGACATCTGTGTCTTTTATCTTAGTCAATCTGACAGGTGTCAGGTGGTATATCAAAGTTGTTTGATTTGCATTTCTCTGATGGCTAAACATGATGAGCACTTCTTCAAATACCTTTCAGCCATTCATAATTCTTCTGCTGAGAATTCCAGTTTTAGATCTGAATCCTATTTTTTGATTTGGTTATTCAAGGTTTTGGGCTCTAGATTCATGAGTTCTTTATATATCTTAGAGATCAATCCTCTATCACTTGTAGGGTTTGTGAAAATCTTTTCCCATTCTGTAGGCTGTCGTTTGGTCCTATTGACAGTGTCCTTGGCTTTACAGAAGCTTCTCAGCTTCAGAAAATCCCACTTATTCATTGTTGATCAAGTGTCTATGCCACTGGTGTTATATTTAGGAAGTGGTCACCTGTGCCAATTAGTAAAAGTGTATTTCCCACTTTCTTTTCTATCAAGTTCAAGTTGGCTAGTTTTATGTTGAGGTCATTGATCTACCTTGATTTTTGTTTTGTGCAGGGAGACAGGTTTGAATCTATTTGCATTTTTTGCACACTTACATCCAGCTATTCCAACACCAGGGTATTTTTGGGTAAGACCATCTTATCCTGTCTAGGCAGGTTTTGGCAGTCTCTGTCCTTCATCCTGCTCGTCCATATCAGACAGTGAGCACGCTGATAGCAGTTAGTTCAAGTGCAGTCCTTTGCCCCTCAGACCATTATTCATCAAACAAGACAATCTCTTTGCAAGAAGTCGGTGATAACCAACAACACCTCGGGAAAGGAGCGGTGACGCCAGGAGTTGTCATCTCTCTCAAGGCCAAATTCTAGATAACAAAATCTTGAATGCCATATTCTCTCAGTCTATGAAGTGGTTGAAGACATCTGTCTATTCGGTATATTCCAACATGCTTCTGAAAAGCCTGAGTATCCTGACTGATAGGTAGCAAATCTGAGTAGCCATACTCTGCAATCCCAGTCAACCAAGAAAGTACAGCTTACATTATAAAAATAGGCATTCCAAGAATGAGTGTACAACTCCTCCATAATAATTTCTTTGTTGTGTCTTTGAGTGGCTTGGGTATTAAGGTAATAGTGGCCTCAAAAAAGGAAGTTGGCAATATTCCCTCAGTTTCTATTGTGTGAAATAGATTGAGTAGCAATGGTAGTAATTATTCTTTGGATGTCAGGTAGAATTCTGAACTCAAACAATCTGGATATGGGCTTTTATTTTTGGGAAGGCTTTTAATGACAGCTTCAGTTTCCTTAAGGGTTATAGGCCTGTTTAGGTAATTTATCTGATCTTCATTTAATTTTGGTAAATGGTACCTGTCCAGAAAGCTTTTCATTTCTTCTATGTTTTCCATTTTTTGTGGAATATAGATTTTCAAATTATGGTCAGATGATTCTCTGGATTTTTGGGGGTCTGTTGTTATGTCCCTGTTTTCATTTCAGATTTTGTTGATTTGGACTCTCTCTCTGATTTTTGATTAGTTTGGATAAGGGCTTATCTATCTTGTTGACTTTCTCAAAGAACCAACTCTTGATTCATTAATTCTGTGTATTGTTCCTTTTGTTTCAATTGTATTGATTTCTGCTCTAAATTGGATTATTTCCTGTCATCTGGTCCTTCTAGGTGATTTTACGTCTAATTTTTCTAAGGATTTCAGCGGAGCTGTATGTTCTCTAGTGTGGGATTTCTCTAGGTTTTTCATATAGGCATCTAGTGCTATGAATTTTCCATTTAAGATTGTTGTCATTGTGTCCCACAAGTATGGGTACGTTGTAGAATCATTGTCAATAAATTCTAGGAAGACTTTGATTTGTTTCTTAATGTCTTCCTTGACCCAAATGTGGTTCAGCTGAGTGATGTTTAGTTTTCATGACTTGGTAGGTCTCTTTGATTTTTGATGTTGAACTCTAACTTTGGGCCTAGTGGTTCGATATGGTACAAGGGATTATATCCAATTTTTTGTATGTGTTGATATTTGCTTTATGACCAATTATGTGGTCAGTTTTAGAGAAAGTTCCTTGAGGAGCTGAGAAATATGTATATTCCTTTTCATTTGGGTGGAAACTTCTTTAGGTATCTATTAAACCCATTTGCATCATAACCACTATTAGACTCCATTTTTCTCTATTGAGTCTATGTCTGGTTGACCTATCCAGGGGTGAAAGTAGGGTGTTGAAGTCTCCCACTATTAAGGTGTGAGAATTGATGTGTGATTTGAGCTTTATCAGTGTTTCTTTTACATAGATAGGTGTCATTTTATTAGAGGCAAAAATATTTAGGTTTGAAATCTCCTCTTGACCAATATTTTCTGTGATGTAAAGTAATGACCAGTTTGGTCCCTTTCAATTGCTTTTAGCTTAAAGTCTACTTTGTTAGATATTAGAATGGCAACCCCAACTTTTTTCTTAGGACCTTTTGACTGGAAAATCTTTTCCCAACCCTTTACTCTGAACCTATGTCTGTCTTTCTGGTTGAGGTGTGTTTCTTGTAGGCAACAGAAGGATGGCTTCTGTTGTTGTATTCATCTTGTTAGTGTGTATCTTTTCATAGGTGAGTTTAGTCTATTGATATTAAGGGATATTAGTGACCCCTGATTGATATTTTCTGCTCTTTTTGGTGGTAGTTTGTATGTATTTCCTTTCTCTGGGCTTTTCTTCCGTGGTACTATTGATTGTTTCTCGTTTCATGGGTTTATCTGGGGTCCTTAGGTTGGAGTTTTCCCTCTAATGCTTTCTGTAGTACTGGATTCGTAGATAGGTATTGTTTCAGTCTGGGTTGATCATGAAATATCTTGTTTACTCCATCTATGGTGATTGGTAATTTTGTAGGGTATAGTATTCTAGTTTGGCAACCATGCTGTTTTAGCGTCTGTATAACTTCTGACCAAGCCTTTTAGCTTTAATCATTTCCATTGAATAGTCAGGTGTTATTCTGATGGGTCTGCCTTTATAGGTATGTTGGCACTTTCTTTTGCAGCTCGTAAATTTTTTTTGATCTGTCTATTTTGTGGCTTGATTATTATGTGGTGTGGTGTCAGTTTTTTGAGGGGTCATCCCTATTTGGTGTTCTGTGAGCTTCTTGTATCTTTATAGACATTTCTTTCTTCTAGTTAGGAAAGTTTTCTTCAATGATTTTATTGAATACATTATCTGTGCCTTAGAGCTGGTATTCTTCTCCTTCTTCTATTACTACTATTCTCATGTTAGGTTTTTCATGGTGTCACATATTTCCTGAACATTTTGTGTTATGGCTTTTTTGTTTTTAGTATTTTCTTTGACTGTTATATGTATTTTAGCTACTGAGTCTTCCACTTCAGAGATTCTCCTTTCTATCTCTTGAATTTTGTTGATTATGCTTGTATCTGTAATTCCAGCTTTTTTCTTCAGGTTTTCTATTTCCATCTTTGCCTCATTTTGTGTGTTTTTTATTGCCTCTATTTCAGTTTTTCTTTCTTGGCCTGTTTCTTTAATTTCTTGGTTTAACTTTTTTTGGTTTTCTTTCAACAATTTGTTCATCTATTCCATTTTTTGTGTATTTTCTTCTAGTTCTTTAAGGGAATTTTTCATATCTCTTTAAGGGTTTCAATGTTCTTCTAATGATATTTTTGGTGTTGCTTAATTCTGTTTCCTCTTCATTGCTCTGTTCAGGTCTTGTTGTTGTAGGGCTGCCACTTTCTTCTGAAGTTACATTGTTCTTTATATCGTTATATATATTTTTGCACTGGCACCTGCTGATGACTTTAGTGGTTCACGATTAGGTGGCTCCTGGTCATTTGTGGCAAAAGGGCTTGTGTGTCTCTTGTCACCTGTGAGAAACGGGTCTGCTCAATCTCTGACTCTGAATTTCAAGTCCTCAACCTTTTTCTGCTGATGCAGTTGGAGGCAGGGTGGCCATGTGAGTTCCCTTGTTTTTGTAGCAGCAGCAGAGGACCCCCTCACAACCAGCCACTATTCCTATCTGCTGAGGAGTGTGTATAGACAGGCACCACAGACAGAACCCAGTCCCAGAACTCAACTATTCCGGGGGACTGGGATTGGGATCTGAGGAATGATCTTATTCATAGTTTGGATAATATATAATGTTGTTGGAAGAAGCGTTTTACTCTGGAGACAGAGATTGAGGTCTCAGATATTCTGAAGCCTTACGTAGTGTGTCAGTTTATTTTCTGTTGCCTACAGATGGAATTCTAAGGTCTTTTTACAGAAACAGTTTGGTATATATATAAAAATATATACCGGTATATTTTTAATTGATGATAATAGACTGAATCTTTGAATTACAAAATACCTAATTAAATATTTATCTTTATAGGAGTTACCTTGGTAATGTGTTCTCCTCACAGTAATAGAAATTCTTACTAAGACATTTACATTTTTGTTGATTTTTTTTGGACTGATGTTTGTGTTTGTGTGTTTGAGTGTGTGTAGTATAGTGTTATCCTAGAACTAGATCAGTAGACCATCCTTCCTTAATCTCCGAGAATTGTGCAAGCCTCTTCTTCACAAGTGCTAAGAATAAAGTCATGAGATATGTCTTACAGGCTGAGAAGTACATACTTAAAGCTAGACAAATTATTTTATTCCCTTATTTGGCCATTACCTTTTCTGTGGCTATTAAGGACTAACAATCAAACTATTGAAGTCCAGGTAGAAATCAAGCTTTGTTGCTTTATAAATTAACCTGATTATGATTATAAAATTAAACATTTTACTTTAAGATTGGGTTTCTTTTTACCTTATTTCTTTTTCTTTTCTTTTTCTTTGTTTTTTATTGTTTTTGAAAATCAATACCAAACTTTATATAAGATCCAAACATTCAGAATAGCAAAAATAATTCAGTAATAAATCTTTTATTTTCTCTAAAATACATGAAACATAAAAGATAAAATCTAAAGCTCCTCAAGTCAGGTAAGGCTCAACTGCAGATGAAGAAAATACTGTAGGTCACAGTTAATGCCCATGAATGCACTATGGCCACCACAAATTTCTGCTTAATAACACTACTACAGTCAAACCAGAAGATGTTTTTGTTGGATTGTTTTTTTTTTTGCTGTGTGTGTGTTTTAAATCACTTTATTCACCTATTATCACTTAATCAGATACAAATGTATTTGCTTAAATACAACAATGAGTGAGTACAACCCTAGTTTATCCTCCTGGGTTTGTGAGAATTTTCTCAGGAGGATATTCTCAAATCCGTCTATTTGTCTATGAATTTAAGTATATAATTTTTCGTTCTACCTCATTGTGTAGATATACCACAGTTTGTTTATCCATTCTTCAGTTTAGGGGCATCTGGGTTGTTTCCAGGTTCTTGCCACTAAGAATAATGCCTCTATGAACATAGTTGAGATAATGCCTTTGGAATGCAGATATGCAACTTTAGGGTATATGCCCAAAAGTGATATTACTGGATGCTTGGGGAAATTGATTGCCAGCTTTCTGAGAAAACACCATACTACATTGCAGAGTGACTGAACAAGTTTATACTCCCACCATCAGTGGAGGAGTGTTCCTCTTGCCCAACATCTTCTCCAACATAGGGTCTCTTCTGTGGTTTTCACCTTAACCATTCTGACAGGTGTAAGGTGGTATCTCAATATTGTTTTGGTTTGCATTTCTCTCATAGCTAAAGATAGTGTGCATTTTTTCAAGTGCCTTACAGCCATTTGTAATTCTACTGAGAATATTCTTTTTAGTTCTGAACTCTATTTTTTATTGGGTTATTCAGTATTTTGAGCACTAGATTCTTGACTTATTCAGTATTTTGAGCACTAGATTCTCTATGCTTTAGAGATAAGTTCTCTGTCATTTGTAAGGGTTGGTAAAAATCTTTTCCTATTATGTAGGCTATTTTTTTTTTATTTAATGATTGTGTCCTTTGCCTTACGAATACTGCTTAGTTTCAGGAGACCCCACTTATTGATTGTTGTTCTTAGTGTCCGCGCTATTCATGTTATAATTAGGAAGTGACCATCTGTGCCAATATTTGGAGGATTTCTCACTTCATTTCTATCAAGTTAATTGTAGATAGTTTTACGATGAGGTTTTTGACCCACTTGAATTTGAGTTTTGTGCAGGGTGATAGGCTTAGATTTATTTGCATTTTTCTACATACTGTCATTCAGTTATGCCAACACCATTGCTAAAGATTCTATCTTTTTTTCATTTAATATATTTGACCTCTTTGTCAATATCAGCTGTTTATAGGTGTATGGGATAATGTTTGGATCTTCAATCTGTTTGCCTTGATGAACAATTCTGTTCTATGGCAATACCAGGATGTGTTTATTATTGTAGCTCTATAGTTTAACTTGAAGTCAAGGATGGTGATACCTCCTAAGTTTCTTTCCTGTTATTCCAAATGAAATTCAGTATTGTTCTTTCCAGGTTTGTAAAAAAGTGTGTTGGGATTTTCATGAGAATTGCCTTGAATCTGTAGATTGCTTTTGGAGAATGCTATTTTTGGATGTTGATTCTACCCATCCAGAAGCATGGTAGACCTTTCCATTTTCCTCTTCAATTTCTTTTTTCAATGACTTAAACTTTTTGTCAAGCAGACCTGTAACTTCTTTGGTTATAGTTACACTAAGGTATTTAATGCTATTTGTGGCTGTTATAAAAGGAGATGTTTCCTTTATTTCTCTTTCAGTCCTTTTATCTATAGTGTATAGGAGGGCTACTGATTTATTTGAGTTAATCTAGTATCTTGCTGTATTGCTGAATGTGTTCATCTGCTGTAGAAGTTCCCTGGTAAAAATTTTTGGGTCACTTAGGTATACAATCTTATCATCTGCAAATAGAGATAGTTTCACTTCTTTTTTTTCCCAATTGGTTTCCCATTAATCTTCTTCTATTCTTTTATTGCTTTAGCTAAAACTTTAATAAATATATTGAACTGATAAAAGGAGAAGGGATAGCCTTGTCAAGTTCCTGACTTTAGTTGGATTGCTTTGAGCTTCTGTCCATTTAGTTTCATGTTGGACATTGGCTTCTTATAAATCACTTTTAATATAGTTATGAATTTTCTCTTTACTCCTGATATCTCCAAGACTTTTGTCATAAAGAAGTGTTGGACTTTGTCAAAGGCTTTTTAAGCATCTAAGGACATGATCATGTGTTTTTTTCCCTTCAAATTGTTCATACGATGGATGACATTTATAATTTTTTGTATGTTGAACAGCCTCTGCAATTCTGCGATAAATCCTACATGATCATGGTGGATGTTTTTATTTATAAGTTGTTATAAGCAGTTTGCCAGACTTTTATTGAGTATTTTTCAGTAATTTACATAAGGGAGATTGCTCTATGTTCTCTTTCTTAGTTGAATTTTAGAGTGGCTTGGTATCAGGGTGATTGTGGCCTCATAAAAAAAGTTTGGCAGTGTTCCTTCATTTTGTACTGTATGAACCAATTTGTTGAGTATAAGTATTAATTCTTCTTTGAATGTCTGAGAGAATTCTGCACTGAAACCATCTGGTTCTGGAATTATTTTTATTAGTGTTACTTTTAATAACAGCTTTAATTTGATGTTACAGGTCTGTTTAGGTCTTCCATCAGTACTTCATTTAATTTTGGTAATTGATGCTTGTTCAGAAAGCTGTATGTTTCTTTTAGGCTTTCCATTTTAGTAGAGAATAGATTTCAAAAGTATGAAGTGATAATTCTCTGAATTTCCTGGGGTCTCTTGTTATATCTCCCTTTTCATTTCAGATTCTATTAATTTGAATACTCTGCCTTTTGGTTAATATTGACAAGGGTTTGCATGGTCTCTCACTTTGCTCTGGTCAGGGATCTGCATTTCAAAGACCTCTCTCAGTTCCTCTATGATGAAATAGTTAGTCCTGGAGGTGGGGCTCTGATGTGGGAGTTCCCTTCTGGTAGGAATCACTAAGGAAGTCCCACCCCCAGTTTTAGCCTAGGTCCAGTCTGCTAGTGGAGAGTTTGAGATCAGGATTTGGGGCATGCCCCAGGTCCCCAGAGAGGGAAACTCTGTGTGGGCAGCACAGCAGCTGACAATCTCTCACTTCTGACTTTGCTCTGGACATGATTTGTCCTTCTTCTGTCTAAGGTAAAACAGCTAGCCATGGCAACGGCCGGCAAGGGGGGTCAATTTTGCTAGGAATCACTGGGGAAGGAACCTCCCAGTTTTAGCCTGACATCTGATAATTGCTACCTTAGTTTACTCTTAGTCAGATTATGTGGAATCTAAGTCAGTTATGGATACAGGGGTGGAGTGCCTCCTGTCTGCTCTGGACAAAGAGTCTGCACAATTTCTTGCTCTAACCAGGTTCATGGGATCCTGGATGTCTGAAGCCATTTGACTCCCAGATTGCCTCAGACAACATGGGATCAAACAGTTCAGAGAGACATCTGTCCCACTGTGATGATGTAGCCCACCTTGGAGGTGGGGCTTGGCCAACTATGATATGACCCCTGGAATTGCTGGGGAAGGCTTCTTCCAACCCTGGTCCAGCACAGGCCTTGCTGTGAGGACATATCCGGGACCGTGTGTCTGGCCTCTAGGATGAGGCCCCCAGGAGACCCAGGAGCTGTAAACTTCTCAACTCTCACTTCCCTCTCGACCCGTAATCCTTGCTGCCTGAAGCCATCAGACTCCCATTCCGGCCTGGACATCACACTGTCACAACATTCAGAGACTTTATTTACCTTCATAAACTGCCTTTTTTTTTCTACAAGTTATCTCTGCCTCCTCTCTATCCAGAGCTAGTTCTTGTCCTCTAGAAACAAATACATATTTCTCTTTCCCTTGTTCATTTTTCTCATCATGTTGTCTTTGTTTCTTGACCATTCTTGTTTTTTCTTAGGCAATTTTTTTTCCTATGGGTTTAGATCTTGGACCTGAGTTGGTTTTGGCTGGCTCTGAGTGTTCTTATGAATTTCGTTTAGAATTGTTTCCACTTCAATGTGTTTGGGCAAACAAATTAAAGCTAGAAAATTTATCAAAGATTTTAACTCAGTAGAGGCCAAAAATCTTCATTTAGCATATGGACAGCATTCATAAAACAGACAGAAACACCTCAGCAGGTATATAATCTATAGTCTGTGTAAAATAATTATTGATTGATACTCTGTCACTTAACCACTTTAAGTTACTCTATCATAATACCCAGAGAGTACTGAAAATATTGGTGCTTTATTTATAAGATGACATATGAAATCATGAATGCACATTCAAATAGACAACATAATTTTTGTTTTTTCCACAAAGAAAGATAATGATTATATTGCTATGCAAGAATACTTTTTAAACTATATTCTCAGGAAAACAGCAGACATTGTAACACTACTTCTGCAAAATTTGTTCACAAAATGTCTTCTCACTAAAGGTTATAAAGTTACACTGATGAAACTTTTATTTTCTCCATCAGATATGGACCAGTGTGTGAAGTGTCCAGAGGACCAGTATGCCAATGCAGAGCAGAAACAATGTATTCCTAAAGCTGAGATATTTCTTAGCTACAAAGACCCACTGGGAATGTCTCTAACTTTAGTGGCCTTGTGCTTCACTACATTCACATTTTTGGTCCTTGGGGTGTTTGTGAAGCATCGTGATACACCCATTGTGAAGGCCAATAATCGCACTCTCAGCTACACCTTACTCATCTCACTCATCTTTTGTTTTCTGTGTTCCTTGCTCTTTATTGGCCACCCAAATGCAGCTACATGCATCCTACAGCAAATCACATTTGGAGTCGTATTCACTGTGGCTGTTTCTACTGTGTTGGCCAAAACAGTGACTGTGCTAATGGCTTTCCAAGTCACAGCTCCGGGAAGAAGAATAAGATACTACCTGATCTCAAGGTCACCCATCTACATTATTGCCATCTGTACCCTCATCCAAATTATACTCTGTGTAATTTGCCTGGGAGTAGCTCCTCCATTTATTGACATTGACACCCACTCAGAACATGGTAAAATCATTATTGTCTGTGACAAGGGCTCAGTTACTGTATTCTATGTTGTCTTGGGATATCATGGCTCCCTTGCTTTAGGGAGCTTTGTCTTTGCTTTCTTGGCCGGAAATCTCCCAGACACATTTAATGAAGCCCAATTTGCTGACCTTTAGCATGTTGCTGTTCTGCAGTGTCTGGGTCACATTTCTCCCGGTCTACCATAGCACTAAGGGCAAGATCATGGTATCTGTGGAGGTCTTCTCCATCTTGGCCTCCAGTACAGGCTTGCTGGGATGCATCTTTTTTCCCAAGTGCTACATAATTTTGTTAAGACCAGAGAGAAATTCTCTCTCAATCTTAAAGAAGAAAACACCTTTCTGTAAGAAACTTTCTTAATTCTAAACTGACAACTGTAGTGTTTGTACAGAACTATGTATTAGGATAAAATGCAAGTTGTATGCATTAGACAGTAGCTCATATTCTTTCTTCTAAAGATGATGCTAAGAATTGTCATGTATACTACTATTCTTTACATTGTCTCCTGTAATCTTCAAATCAGCCACTTATTTTATAAGACTTGGCTGTTTGTCATTATTCCAAAGCTGAAGTTCTCTTTCAATTATATAATACAATTGGAAAAGTAGAAGTGTTATAAATGAATTCTAGTTGTCATTTAATAACAACTAAAAAGCTAATTTTGGGGAAAAAGCTGAAATATCAGAAGAGACGAAACAGATCCAAGTCAATTCTCAGCCAGCTAAATTCTCAGGGTAAAAGATATTTTTCTACATTTCATAGCCTGGTTTGTTGCTTATACAGAATGCCATACCATCTGCCTTTGCCTCCTTAAATATCTTCTTTGCTCAGTTGTTTCAATTCTGAGTTCAACTCTGCATTATAATACTAGAGTTAAGATTAAAGTTGTGCGATATTACTGTTTGGTAGTTATAAATTTATCTTATAGATAGGTAGAAATATCTCTCATGTGGTAGCCTTTATGCTGTGAATAAAATAATTGTTTTGACTCATGTTGAGCACCATGGAAGTAGGTAGAGAAATCAGAGCATAGGTAGAAGAAGGAGGGTTGGGTTAAGAGAGACTTGATACAGCCACTCATGAAGAAAGAGCTAATAAAATAGGTAAGCCGTTTCCCATGTGGTAGAATAGATCAATGGAAATATGTTAAATTATCATGAAAGAGCTAGCTAGCCATATGCCTAAGCCATAGGCTAAGCATGATGAAATTAATATAAGCATCTGATTTATTTTGTGAGGACTAAGTGGTAATGAGCAAACAGGTCTGTTCCATGTGTTTAGGCTGGTCAGAAACATTTTCTACAGATCTCTGTTTCCTGAGTTATGGGATAAAATGTATAGGTTACCACTTGATCTTTATCCATGCTGGGAAGAAAGGTGTGAGTTACCAACTGTCATTCCTGTGCTTGAATTGAAGGTGTGAGTTACCACTATCTAACACTCTTGGCTTTATTGTGGTTGGATTTGATCTCTAATATTCCAGACTTATTTTATTAAACATGAAATATATCACCACAATACTCTGTCTTATGTTCATGTCCAAGAGTCTGTGTGACTTTGATAGCTTTTGAGTGTTGAGAAGAATCACAGTGAGAATTTTCACATTTACCACTCCTCTAAGTACATTCTCTCCCAGACCCTTTATACCTGCATTAGCCTTGATTCTTATCCACTTTATAGTTATTGTTAACTTTTCCTCATTTTAAATTTATGTTACTGTTTTTTGTTAAATACAAAATAAAGAAGAAAAAAATTAAAAAAAGAAAGAGCATGACCTCAAGTTATAACCATCATAGATGACAAAAACAATATGCAGTAAGACAAGAAAAAATGAACATACCTTTAAATGTTTCTTAGAAATTTGAGTATCCACTTTAGTGAATTCTATGTTTAAAACTTTACCTCAATTTAAAATTGCATTTTCAATACCTAGTGTCTTGAGTTCTTTATGTATTTTGGATATTAGTCTTCTATCACATGTAGAAATGGTAAAACCCTTTTCTTATTCCCTTTGCTGCTAATTTGTCTTAATGACAGTGTCTTGTACCTCAGAGAAGCAGTTCAATTTCATGAGGCCCAATTTCTTCATTCATGATCTTAGTATGTGTATTATACATAGTTCTTAGCATCCCATAAAACTTCCTCTAAAATTGACCACATAGTCATTCATAAAGTAAATAGCAATTTGTACAAAAATTGAAAATAATTATATATTTATACTTAGCATCTTAAAGACTGTGTGTCATTCAATGCTTAGGAAATTAAAATAAAAGGTCTAAAAAAATGAAAGTAACTCCTTATATCATATCAGACCACCATGGCCTAAAGTTAGAATTTAACAACAACAAAAATCACAGAAAGCCTACAAACTCATGGAAAGGAACATCTCTATATTAAATCACTGCTAGGTCAGGGAAGAAATTAAGAAATAAACCAAAGACTTCCTAAAATTTAATGAAAATATATCCACAACATACTCAAACATATGGGACACAATAAAAGCAGTGTTAAGAGGAAAATTCATAGCACTAGATGCCTATATAAAAATCTAAGAGAAATCCCATATCTAAGACCTAACAATACAGCTTAGGGATTTAGAACAATTAGAAATAAACTCACCTAGAAGGAGCAGTCAGCCAAAAACAATCAAACTTAGGGCAGAAATCAGTACAGTAAAAACATAGACAATAATACACAGAATCAAGGAATCAAATTTAGTTCTTTGAAAAAGTCAAGAAGATAAATAAACCCATATTTAAACTAAACAGAAAGCAGATAGAGTGTATTCAAATGAACAGAATCAGAAATGAAAAGTGAGACATAATGCCAGACACCTAGAAAATCCAGATAATTATTAGGCTATGATTTGAAAATCTATACTCTACAAAAATGGAAAATTAAAAGAAATTGACAGCTTCTTGAACAAGTATCAATTACCAACATTAAATCAAAATCAAATTAGAGTTCTAAACAGACCTATAACACCTAAGGAAATTAAAGTTATTATTAAAAGTCTCACAAATAATAAAAGCCCAGGACCAATTGGTTTTACAGCAGAATTCTACCCAACATTCAAAGAAGTACTAATACTATAAATGTCATCCATCATATAAAAAACTTGAAGGATAAAAACCACATGTGCATTTCCTTACATGCTGAAAAAGCTTTAGACAGATTCCAACAGCCCTTTATGATAAAATCACTGGAGAGAACAGGAATACAGGAAAATACATAAATATAATAAAGGAAATATACAAGAAGCTAATGGCAAACATTAAACTAAAAGGAGAGAAACTCAAAAGAATCTCACTAAAACCTGGCACTAGACAAGGCTGTCTCCTCTCTTTTTATCTATTCAATATGCTTCTTCAAGTTTTACACAAAACAGTAAGAGAACAAAAGAAGATTAAGGGGATTAAATTTGGAAAAGAAGCCTTGAAACTATCCCTATTTGCAGATGTTATGATTGTATACCTAAGTGGCCCACAAAAATCTACCAGAAAACTTCTATAGCTGATAAACCCCTTCGGCAATGTAGCAGGATACTTGTTTAAGTAAAATAAATCAGTAGCACTTCTATACACTAATGATAGTTGGGCTGAAAAAGAAATGAGAAAAGCATCACCCTTTATAATAGCTGCAAATAGCATTAAATATGTCAGAGTAACTATAATCAAAGATGTAACAGATCTGTTTGACAAAAACTTTAAATCACCGAAGGAAGAAATTGATGAGGATATCAGAAAATGGAAAGATCTCCCATGGTCCTCTATTGGTAGGATCAATATAGCAAATTTGGCCATCTTACCAAAAGTAATTGACAGGTTAAATGCAATTCTCATCAAAATCCCAACCCTTTTCTTTTACAGACTTTGAAAGAATAATACTTCATTTCATTAGGAATAACAGAAAAGCCAGAATAGCCAAATCAATATTGCTTAACAAAAAAAAAAAAAAAAAAAAAAACCTCAGTATGCTTTACTATACCCAACTAAAAGCTATACTATAGAGCTACAGTAATAAAATCACCCTGGTACTGACATTAAAAGCAGATTTGTGGATGTAGGGAATCAGATTGAAGACCCCAATGTTGACTCACACATCTGATTTTTGACAGAGGTCAAAAATATTCATTGGTAAAAGATACAATCTTCAACAAATGTTGATGGCATAACTGGATGGCAGCACCTTGAAAAATGCAAGTATATCCAAGCCTATCACCTTGCACAAAATTCAAATCAAAGTGGATCAAAAATCTCAACATAAATCCATCTACACTGAACTTGATAGAAGGAAAGTGGGAAATATCCTCCAAAGCATTGGCACAGGTCACCACTTCCTAAATATAATATCAGTAGCATAGACACTAACAACAACAATCCATAAATGGGACCTTCTGAAACTGAGTAGCTTCTGTAAGGCCAAGGACACATTCATTAAAACAAAACCACAGCCTATAGAATGGGAGAAGTTTTTCACCAGCCCTACATATGACAGAGGACAGAACTCTAAAATATATAAAGAAATCAAGAAACTAGATCCCAAAACCCTGAGTAACCTAATCAAAACATGGTGTTCAGAACTAAACGGAATTCTCAGCAGAAGCATTCATTACACATGGCTGAGAGGCACTTCAAAAAAATGATCAACCGTCTTTAGCCATCAGACTAATGCCCATCAAATCAACTTTGAGATACTACCTTGCATCTGTCAGAATGGCTAAGATAAAAAACACAGATAACAGAATATGCTGGAGAGGATGTGGAGCAAGGGGAACACACATCCTTTTTTTGGTGAGAGTGTAACTTATCTATGCCACTCTGGAATGCAGTGTGGTGGTTTATTAGAAAACAGGTAATCAATCTACCCAAGGATCCAGCAATACCACTATTGACCATATACCCCAAAGATGTACATTTGCAGCCAAAAATCATTAGATTAACTATGCTTACATAGTTGAACTGTGGCAGTACTTGTCATGGCAAGAACCTAGAAAAACCTAAATGCCCCTCAACTGAGGAATGAATTAACAAAATGTGGTACATCTACCCAATGGAGTACTACTTAGCAGTAAGAAACAATGATATTCTAAAATTTGCAGGCAAATGGAAGGATTTGGAGAATATCCTCCTGTGTGATGCCTCACAAACTCAGAATAAGAAGCAGGGGATATAATTACTCTTAAGTGGACCTTAAGCAAAAGCATTCTTCTTTTGCTGAGAAAATATTTTAGATGCTTTAATTAGTCCTGTTCTTAAGTTGCCTTTCTACTGTCATGCTTTCCTACACTTACAAGGTACTGTAAATATTTTAGATTCTAGCTTTTCAAAAGCCATATATTTTTTGTTTATTTATTCATCCATTAAAGATAAAACATGCTTGGCAAATTCTTAACCAAATTAACCTAAAAAGTGAAGACCTGCTTCAATAAAACTAGAAATTGAAAGGCAAAGTTTGTAACAGATATGAAATTCCAGATAATCATTAGAGTATGCATTATAAATTTGTTTCAATAAACTGAGGAATCTGAAAAAACTGTTGAGTGTAGAGAGCAAAGTTTAACCTAAATTCAATGAATGATTTTAACCAATGCATACTTTGTAACCTGCTTGAAAGACTAATAAAATACTCCATACTAAACATAAAAAACAGCAATAACAGAAACAAACTCAAGAAAATATGAACTTACTACAGAATTCTACTATAACTTAAAAAACTAGCACAAATTCATATCATATAATTCCATCAAACTTAAAAAATAAACAAAGCCTTTAAAAGATACAAAGCCAGCAAAAAACTGATATTAATTATAGTATTTCTTTTTTCTTTTTCATTCCTTTTATTATTATTTGGTGATTTTTACATCATACACCTCATCAAACTCAGCTGCCAGTCTTTTCTGTTTTATACTCACTCTTATGATCTGCCCATTGACAAAAAAGACCATTGATGCTGTTCAATTATTTACTGGGACATAATTAACATTCTGTGGCCAACCCCTTAAACAAAAGGAGACCTATTTCAAACACACCTCTGCCAGAGGCCATCAATTCAGAAGTGAGGCACTGTATCATTTAACTATGATGCAGGCTGGAGCTCTTGCATAATGACACTAATGAGTGAGTATATCCCTTGTTTCTCTTTCTGTGTTTGTGATACTTCCCTCAAGAGTATATTCTCCAAATCCATCCATTTGCCTGCAAATTTTAGGATATCAATTTTGGTTTTTTACTGATGAATAGTACCCCACTGTATATCATTCTTATGCCCTTAAAAGAGGGGAAATCTTTAGCATGAATGTCTTAGACCTCCAGCTTTCCTTACAATGATACTATTTAGAACCAGTATCCACCTGCATTGGCTCTCCTAAAATTCCACTGAATTTGTCACTGTGCCATCCACTTCTAAGAATTAAATACAATAAATAAATAAGAAAAAGAAAAGGTAAGTGACAGAAACTTAATAAATGCACAGAATTCTGGCCCAAACTCCCAGTGGTAAAAAAAGAGTGAGGAGGGATAACATAAGCAACAGTGTCAAGATCATGATGTGAAAACTCACAGAGAGAGTTGAGCTACTGGTGGCCCATGGTCTCTGGACTGAGAGTTGGAAACCTGCATTGGACAGAACTAGGCACTCTGAATGTGGAAGACAGTGTGTGGCTTGGTCAGATTATGGGGCCTCTGGCAGTGGTATCAGGATTTATCTCAAGTGCATGAACAGGCTTTTTGGAGCCCATTCCCTATTCAGGGATACCTTTCTCAGTCTTCATATGGTGGATGGGTTTAGTACTGCCTCAACTTTATATGCAGACTATATTGACTCCCTGTGGGAGTCCTTACTGTCTCTAAGAAATGGATGAGGAGTAGGGTGAGGAGAAGCTGGGAGCTAGTACGAGGACAGTAGGAAAGGGGAACTGTGGTTGGTATGCAAATTAAAAAATCTTTTAAATAAATAATAAACAAAAAGTTTTCCAGTGCCCCAATCAGCAGCAAATAATAAAGCTATGCCCAAATTTCCAAAATATTTTTTATTACTGTTTGTTTTCATTATAAATGATTAATGGTCATAGCCAATCTCTTTCTATGCCAAAGGGGGAATATAGATATGATAGGAAAAAAGATAGATTATTAAATTTACTTTGATCAAAATATATCTGGTAATGTCTAAATATTTTTTCTTGGTTTGTATTTCAGTTTATTGATAGAAATACAAGTTCAATTTGATTATACTGTATGTGTATTTCTACTTTTTAAAGATTTCATGTTTATGTAATTCCTTTAAAATTGTAATGTATAATTAAGAAATACAGATTAATAGTCATCTAAGATAATCAAACTTACAGTCTTGTTAGTTAGATTTTTTAGATATATGAAGATATATTTTAATTATTTAATCTTCAAACACTTCAAAGACATACAGAATAAGACATTTAAAATATTTTAAGAACTTGAACTTTTTTATACAGTGAGACATGTCTGTTTCTGGCAGTACCAGTGTACTTTAGGAAAATGAAGGGCTTCAAACAAACTCCATGTGGGGTTCTCTTTATTTGTGGCAAAGGTTGGCCATTGGACAAGAGACTGTTCTTACCTTGACTGCTTGAAAATATGCTATAGAAACTAGATATGCAGGACCAATAGGAATGTAACCTTCGAAACTTTGCCAGAATAACCTCAATGGTCTTTCAGGTTTCTGCATCACAGACATTGCCAGACATTCTGGCAGGGGAGAAGTGACTGACAAACTATGCCAGAATGGGCAGAGAAGCCTTTCATATTTTTTGCTTTATTCAAAAGTCTTCACCCTGCAGGCTTAAGATGGATGCTGCAAATTTACAAATGAACTTTGAGTGACTTTCACAATAGCCAGATGTCTGTCATTTCTAGAATTTGGAGTTTGCTTGTAATACCCTTCCTTACTCAGGTAATATTATATCCTTCTGTGTTCTTTGATGGGGTTGAAGATTATATAGTTATAAGTATAGTTTTTTTAGTTATAATAAAAGATAAATTAGATATGAAACTGTGGACTCACAGGATAAGTTAAAAGATAGAATATTTTCTTTAATTTTGCTCAATACAAAGAGACTGGATATTGAAATTGTAATTCTTGCTAAATACCTCTTTTGTTTCATGTAATTTTTCTATGTTGAAATTAAATCCTTCTTTAATATTAAACAGAAAAGGGGAAGTGACATGGACCGTCTTTCTGAATGCTGTGAATCATGATTAGATAATAAAAAACTGTTTTAGCCTAAAAAAACTACTTTAGATGTTATAGACTTCATAAAGTTTCAGTCAAATACATAAAAAGTTCTTTTGTGAAGGGTAGTAGATGTTCTTTCACAACTAATATGAAGCACAATCTTTTGGTCATTGGATATTTGACTTTTTATTCTAGTCGTATGGATATTGAAATCACTCTTTCTGAAATGCAATGCAAGTGCTTTATTATTTAGTAATTTATGTATATGAAAACAGAATTTATCCCTCTGCTGTATAGAAAAACATACTTCTACTTCAAAGACAGGCAATACATTAGAATAAATATTTGGGATGAGAATTTCCAGTGAAATGCACTTAAGAATTAAGCTGGTGTTTCTGATCTTGAGGGAGGGGGGACAAAACTGGATTTGTCAGGAGTGGAGACTGATCTAAGGATTATTGGTTCAGTGGGACCATAGGACTGTTTGCTCCCTGCCCAGGGAGGAGATGGGGAGTTGTGGAGAAGAAAAACTGACTTGATGTGGCGGGAGGGAGAAGGGACCTTGAATAAGGACATACAGGGATGAAAAAAAAATTCAGAGGGAAAGCTGAACAAAAAGTAAATATATGTGTAGTAATATTTAAAAAAAAAGAATTAAGCTGGTATAGCTGTCCTAATATCTATCAAAATAAACTCAAACTAAAATTTATTTTAAAAGATAAGGAATGAGTTTACATATTCATCACAACAATACATTTATTATCCAAATTTTATCTCAATCCACAATATCCATGGACCAAATACAAACACATCTGTAAAAGAAAAAGTATAAAAACTTAAATCCCACATCACATTCCATACACTAATTTTGGGAGAACTCAACAATCCACTGTCACCAATACAGAGTTCTTCATGAAAGAAACTGAACAAAGAAGGAAGGGAGCTAACAGATATTAAGACACATGTGGACTCAATAGATATATGAAGAGCAATCATCCCAGACAAGAAAATATAATTTCTTCTAATCACATCATTGAATCCTCTCTAAAATTGACTTAGTATTAAATACATTGGAGTAAGCATAACCAAAAAAGTAAACAGATATAATTGACAAACATTTTAAATCACTGAAGAAAGAATTTGAAGAGGATATCTGAAAATGGAAAGCTCCCACATGTTCCTGGATAGGTAGAATCAACATAGTAAAAATGGCAATTCTACCAAAGATAATCTATAGATTCAACACACTGCCCATTAAAATTCAAACACAAAAATATTTAGACTTTGAAAGAACAGTATTCAATTTCATTTGGAATAACAGGAAAGCCAGAAATTCCAAAACAATTTTGCTCAACAAAAGTTCCTCAAGAGGCATCACAATCCCTGACTTCAAGTTATACTATAGAGCTAAAATAATAAAAAACAGTCTGGTACTGGTATAAAAACAGACTTGTGGATCAGTGGAATTGAATTGAGGATGCAGACATTAACCAAAAACCTATGAATACCAGATCTTCGACAAAGAAACCCTAAATATGGAAAATTGATAGTATCTTTAACAAATGGTGTTGGCATAGCTGGATGGTAGTGTGTAGAAAAATACAAATAGATCCAAGCCTGTCACCCTGCACAAATCTCAAACCCAAGTGGATATAAGACCTCAACATAAACCCACCCATTTGGAACATGATTGAAAAGAAAGTGCAAAATACACTTATACTAATTGCCATAGTCAACCACTTCTTAAATATAAAACCAGTGGCACAGACACTGAAATCAACAATCAATAAGTGGGATCTCCTCAACCTAGAAGCTTTTGTAAAGCTAAAAACATTGTATATAGGACAAAACAACAGCCTACAGAATGGGAAAAAGATTTGCAACAAACCTACAAGTGATAGAGAATTGATCTCTAAGATATATAAGAACTGAAAATTCTAGAGCTCACAACCTTGAATAAGCCAATCAAAAAATGGGGTTCAGAACTGTAAAAAGAATTCTGAGCAGAAGAATTACGAATGGCTGAAAGGCACTTGAAAAAGTTCTCATCATCTTTAACTATCAGAGAAATGTATATCAAAACAACTTTGCGATATCACCTGACACCTGACAGATTGGCTAAGATAAAAGAATCAGATGACAGCCTATGCTGGAGTGGTTGTGGAGCAAGGGGAACACTGCTCTGTTATTGGTGTGAGTGTAAGCTTATTCATCCACTCTGAAATGCAGTATGGCGATTTCTCAGAAATCTGAGAATCAGTCTCCCCAAGGACCCAGCAATACCACTTCTTCGTGCATACCCTAAAGATTCATAGATGCACTCCAAGGGCATTAGCTCAACTATGTTCCTAGCAGCATTTTTTTAATAGCAAAAAACTGGAAACAACCTAGATGTCCCTCAAATGAAGAATGGATTAACTGGTACATCTACACAATGACATACTACCCAGCAGTAAGAAAAAATGACATCCTTAAATTTTCAGGCAAATGGATGGATTTGGAGAATACCCTCCTGAGATAGGTATCACAAACCCAGCAAGATAAGCAGGGGATGTACTCACTCATTAGTACACTCTAAACAAAACAAAACAAGAAAGCAACACATGCCCTAGCTGCAAACCACAACCACTGAACAGCTTATGATCAGAAACATCTTGGACTGACTCCTTGGATTCCAATCCCCTTAGAGAAACACCTGACTCAGTCTTGATGTTGGGGGGAGAAAACTGGATTTGCTAGGAGTGAGGGCTGAACTAAGCAATATTGGGACGGTGGGACTGTGGGACCACCTGACCATGGTGGGGATGGGGAGATGTGGAGAAGAGAGAATGACCTGATAAGGTGGGAGGGGGAAGGGACCTTGAATAAGGATATGCAAGGATAGAAAATGTGACTTCTTGATTTGTAATAATAATAAGAAAAAACGAAGAAGAAAAAGAAAACTGAGAATCAAACTCCCCAAGGACCTAGCAATACTACTTCTGGCTGTATACCAAAAAGACACACAGTCACACTCCCATTGCATTAGCTCAACTATGTTCAAAGAAGCATTATTTGTAACAATGACAGGCTTGGATCTATGTGCATTTTTCTACACATTACCAACCAGCTATGCCAAAACCATTTGTTAAAGATAGTATCTCTTTTCCAATGAATATTTTGGGCCTCTTTGTCGAATATCAGGTGTTCATAGTTTTTTGGGTTAATGCTCAGATCTTCAATTCTATTCCATTGATCCACAAGTCTGTTTTTATGCCAGTACCAGGCTGTTTTTATTACTGTAGCTACATAGTATAATTTGAAGTCAGGGATGGTGATGCTTCCTGAGGTTCTTTCGGTGAGCAAAATTATTTGGGCAATCCTGGCTTTCCTGATATTCCAAATGAAACTGAATATTTTTCTTTTAAGGTCCATAAAATATTGTGTTGGGATTTTGATGGGCAGTGCATTGAATATGTAGATTGCTTTTGGTAGAATTGCCATTTTTACTATGTTGATCCTAACTATTCAGGAACATGGGAGGGCTTTCCATTTTCTGATATCCTCTTCAATTTTTTCTTCAGTGATTTAAAATTTTTGTCAAATATATGTGTTATTTCTTTGATTATATTTACTCCAAGGTATTTAATACTATTTGCAGCTACTGATTTCTAATACTATTTGGGCTACTGATTTCTATGTGTTAATCTTGTATCCTGCTACATTGCTGATGGTGTCAATCAGCTGTGGAATTTCCCTGGTAGAATTTTGTGATTCACTTATGTAAACAATCATATCATGTGCAAATAGAAATAGTTTCCATTCTTCTTTTTCTATTTGTATCCCCTTAATCTCCTTTCATTTTCTTATTGCTTTAGCTAAAACTTCAAAAATCTATATTGAATATTCTTGTCTGGTTCTTGATTTTAGTGGTATTGCTTTGAGCTTTTCTCCATTAAGTTTGATGTTAGCTGTTGGTTTCTTGTAAATCGTCTTTATTATTTTGAGATGTTTTCACTGTATTTCTGATCTGTTTCTTCTTTGGTTATGTAATTAAGCATTTAATGCTATTTGCATTTATTATAAAGTGTGATGTTTCTGTCATTTCTTTTTCAGCCCCTTTATCTTTAGAGTATAGTAGGGCTACTGATTTCTTTGAGTTAATCTTTTTACTGCTACATTGCTGAAGGTGATTTGATTATCAGCTGTAGATGTTCTGTGCTAGAATTTTGTGGTTCACACAGTATTCCATAAAAAATGTAATATACAGCAAGCCAATAGTCAACATCAAGCTAAATAGATAAAATGCAAAACAATCCCACTAAAATGAGGAACAATGAAAGGCTTGTTCACTCTCTTCATATCTGTTCTATTTTGGACTTTAAGTTCTAGCTATAGCATTTAGACAATATAAATGATTGAGTGGTAAGAAATGGCAATAAAGTCATATATTTTCCATTTCAAATTGATATAATAGTATGTATAATTGAACTTCCAACATTCTACTAGGGCACCTTTACAGCTAAAAAAAAACTTTGGCAATGTGTCAGAATATAAGATTAACTCAAAGAAATAAACTGTTGTCCTAAATACAAATAAAAAAGGGTAGAAGAACAAATCAGAAAATTATGACCTTTTATCATAATAGTAAATAACATAAAATATCTTGAGATAGCATTAAAGTAACAAGGGAAAGATTTATATTTAGTGGGATTATGCTGGTAATGTAAATATTTTCCTGCCTATGGTTTTAATAAAAGCTGATTGGCCCAAAAGCGAAGAGTAAGTGTGGGTGGGGCTAAAAAGCTAAGAAATCTTTCAGGACAGGAAGAAGAGAGACAGATACCAGAGAGCCACCAGAAAGAGCCACCACACACATGACAAGGAGACAGCAGTAGACATAGAGGAAAGAAGCTGAAATGCTGCTCTCAGAAAAGATACTGAGCCATGCAGTTCACCAAGATGGGTTGAGTTCAGAAAAAGGCGCTTGCAAATTATATACATGGGACATAGGTCAATCAGAATAAAAATAATACAAGCATATGCATAATTATTTGAAGGAAAGTGGAGTCAAGATTGAGACTAAACCTTTGGTCCAGGCCTGTAAAATCTGGGTCAGAATCATTTACAAGATTTTTATGATAAGAAATTTAAGACATTAAAGAAAGAGACTAAAGGTATCAGAAAATAGAAAGATCTCCCATGTCCTTGAATAGCAAGAATCAACCTTTTAAAAATGAGAATCTTACCAAAGCCATCGATATTTTCAATGTAATTTTCATTTCTTCTAACAAACTTTCTTAGATACATAGAAAGAACAGTATTTAACTTCATATGAAGAAACATTATCACAGGAGTGTCCAAAAACTTCTTTAAAATAAAGGTACTTCTTGATGTATCATCCTTTCTGACTTAAAGCTCCATTATAGAACAATCATAATAAAGACAACATGGTATTGGCCTAAAAAACAAACATGTGGATCAATGGAAATGAATTGAAGGCTCTTATATTAAACCACACAAGTATAATTCCTGGATATTTGACAAAGTGAACAAAATTATACCATGGAAAAGTGATAGCATCTTAAAAATATTGTTGTTGGTATAACTGGATGGTTGAATGTATTAGAATGCTAATAAATCAATATCTATTACTCTGCACAACTTTGGAATTCAGTATGGCAGGTTCTCAGAAAACTGAGAATCAATCTCCACAAGGACCCAGAAATATTACTTCTGGGTATATACCCTAAAGACACACAGTCACACTCCAAAGGCATTAGCTCAGCTATGTTCATAGCAGCATTATTCATAATAGCAAGAACCTGGAAACAACCTAGATGTCCCTCAACTGAAGAATGGATTAACAAACTGTGGTACATCTACACACTGGAGTACTACTCAGCAGTTAAAAAAAATGATATCCTAAAATTTGAAGGCAAATGGATGGATTTGGATATTATCCACCTAGGACAGCTAGCACAAACCTAGAAATATAAGCAGAGGATGTATACATTCATTAGTGGACTCTAAACAAAAATGCAAAAAGCAAAGCATGTCCAAGCTGCAAACCACAGCCACTGAACAGCTTGGGATCAGAAACACCTTGGACTTACTACTTGGAACCCACTTCCCCTAGAGGAACACCTACCTCAGTTTTGATGTTAGAGTGAGAAAACTGGATTTGCCAGAAGTGGAGGCTGAACTAAGCAATATTGGGATCTTGGGACCTTGAGATTGCCTGCCCATGTGGGGGGATGGGAACCTGTGGAGAAGAAAGAATAACCTGATGTGGTGGGAGGGAGAAGAGACCATGATTAAGGCTATACAAGGATAAAAAATGTGACTTCTTTATTCATAATAAAATAAAGAAAAACACATTCTAACACGATGGATAAAAAAACAGAAGCCATCCTTCTGCTACATACAAGAAACACACCTCAACCATAAAGACATACAAGGGCTCAGAGTAAAGGGTTGGGAAAAGATTTTCTGATTAAATGGTCCTAAGACACAAGCTGAGGTTGCCACTCTAATATCTAACAAAGTAGACATCAAAGTAAAATCATTTAATAGAGACCAGGATTGACATTACCTATTTATTTCAGGAATAACAGATCTAGATGAGATTTCAATCCTGAATATTTATGTCCCTAATATAAGGGCACCTATCTATGTTAAAGAATCACTGCCAAGGCTCAAATCTCATATCAATTCTCACACACTAAGACTGGGAGACTTCAATACCCCACTTTCACCCCTGGATAGGTCAAAGAGACAGAGACTCAACAGAAAAATAAGCAGTCTAACACAGGCTATGATGCAAATGGATTTAATAGATATTTACAGATGCTTCCACCCAAATGCAAAGGAATATACATATTTCTTAGCTCCTCATGGTATTTTCTCTAAAATTGAGCAAATAATTGGTCATAAAGCAAATAGCATCAGATACAAAAAATGGAAATAATTCCTCATACCATATTGGACAACCAGGGCAAAAAGTTAGAGTTAAACAACATCAAAAATCACAGAAAGCCTACCAACTCATGGCAACTAAAGTTCTCTCAGCAGAACCACATCTGGGTTAAGCAAAAAATTAAGAAAAAAGTAAACGTCTTCCTAGAATATAATGAAAATGAATTCTAAATGTATCCAAAATTGTGGGACACAATGAAAGCAGTGTTAAGAGGAAAATTCATAGCACTAGATGCCTATACAAAAAACATAGAAAAATGCCACACTACAGAACTAACAGATCAGCTGAAAGCCTTAGAACAATCAGAAGCAAACAAACCTAGAAGGAGTAGATGGCAGGAAATAATCAAACTTAAAGCTGAAATAAATACAATTGAAACAAAAAGAACAATACAAAGAATCAATGAAACAAAGAGTTGATTCATTGAGAAAGTCAACAAGATAGACAAGCCCTTATCCAAATTAGTTAAAAAGCAGAGAGAGAGAGTATCCAAATCAACAAAATCAGAAATGAAAATAGGGACATAGCAACAGATCCTCAGGAAATCCAGAGAAATATCAGATCATACTTCAAAAATCTATATTCCACAAAAATGGAAAACCTAGAAGAAATGAACAAGTACCATTTACCAAAATTAAATGAAAAACAGATTAATAACTAAACAAACCTATAACACTTACAGAAATTGAAGCTGTCATTAAAAGCTTTCCCCCCAAAAAAAGGCCAGGTTCAGATGGTTTCAGCACAGAATTCTACAAGACATTAAAAGAAGAATTACTACCATTACTCCTCAAATTATTTCACACATTAGAAACTGAAGGAATATTGCCTATTTTCTTTTATGAGGTCATGGTAATCCTAATACCCAAGCAACTCAAAGACACAACAAAGAAGGAGAATTACAGACCAATTTTCATCATGAATGTTGATGCTAAAATTCTCAAAAAAAATTTAGCAAACTGTATACAACAATATGAAAAAATATCATCCACCACAATCAGGTAGGCTTCATCCCAGAAATGCAAGGGATGTTTCACCATATGAAAAACCGTAAATGTCATCGATCATATAAACAAATTGAAGGAAAAAGCAACATGATCATATCCTTAGATGCTGAAAAAGCCTTTGGCAAAATCCAACACTCCTTTATGATAAAAACTCTGGAGGAATCAGAAATACAGGGAAAATATCTAAATATAATAAGGGCAGTTTACAAGACACCAACAGCCAACATCAAACTTAATGGAGAAAAACTCTAAGTATTCCCATTAAAGTCAGTAACTAGACGGGGATGTCCTCTCTCACCTTATCTATTCATTATAGTTCTTGAAGTTTTAGTTAAAGCAATAAGAGAATGAAAGGAGATTAAGGGATATAAATTGGAAAAGAGGAATTGAAACTATCTCTATTTGTAGATTATATGAATGCATATGTAAGTGACCCACAAAATTCTACCAAGGAACTTCTACAGTTTATAAACACCTTCAGCAATGTAAAACATTAACTCAGCAGAAAAAAAAAACATTAACTCAAATAAATCAGTAGCCCTTCTATACACTAAAGAAAATTCAGCTGAAAAAGAAATAAGAGAAACATCACTCTTTATAGTGCCTGAAAATAGCAATAAATACCTTGGAGTAACTATAACCAAAGAAGTAACAGATCTATTTGACAATAATTTTAAATCACTGAAGAGAGAAATTTAAGAGGATATCAGAAAACGGAAAGCTCTCCAATGATGCTGGACAGGTAGGATCAACATAATAAAAATGGCAATTCCACCAAAAGCAATCTACAGATTCAGTGCACTGCCCATCAAAATATCCCAACACAATATTTCACAGAACTTGAAAGAACAATACTCAAGTTCATTTGAAATAACTGGAAAGCCAGAATTGCCAAAACAATTTTGCTCAACAAAAGAACCTCAGGAAGCATGACCAGCCCTGACTTCAAGTTATATTATAGAGCTACAGTAATAAAAAATAGCCCTGTACTTGCATAAAAACAGACTGGTGCATCAATGAAATTAAATTGAAGATCCTGAAATTAACCCAAAAACCTATGAAAACCTGATCTTTGACAAAGAGGCCAAAAATATTCAATGGAAAAAATGTAGTATCTTCAAGAAATGGTGTTGGTATAGGTGGTTGGTATTGTGTAGAGAAATGCAAATGGTTCCAGGTCTATCACTCTTCAAAAAACTGAAATCCAAGTGGATCAAAACCTCCACATGAACCCAGAAACACTGAACCTGACAGAAAATAAAGTGGGAAATACTCTCCAACTAATTGACACAGGTGACCACCTCCTAAACATGACACCAGTAGCAGAGACACCTAGAACAATAATCAAAAGTAGGACCTCCTGAAACTGAGAAACCTCAGTAAAGCAAAAGATGCAGTTCATAAGACAAAACAACAGCCTATAGATTGGGAATAGATTTTCACCAACCCTACAAGTCACAGAGGGCTGATCTCTAAAATATATAGAGAACTCAAGAAAGTAGATCTCCAAACCTTGAATAACCCAATCAAAAAATGGGGTTCACAACTAAAAAGGGAATTCATAGCAGAAGAATTAAGAATGTATGAAAGGCGTTTGAAAAAGTGTTCCATATCTTTAGCCATTAGAGAAATGTAAATTAAAACAACTTTGAGATACCTCCTTACACCTGTCAGATTGGCTAAGATAAAAGACACAGATGACACCTATGCTGGATAGGATGCAAAGCATGAGGAACACTGCTCCATTGTTGGTGAGAATGTCAGATCAACCACTCTGGAATGCAGTATGACAGGTTCTTTGAAAACTGAGAATCGATCTCCCCAAAGATACAGCAATACTACAACTGGATATATTTCCTAAATATGCATATTTGCACTCCAAAGTCATTAGCTCAACTATGTTCATAGCGGCATTATTCATAATAGCAAGAATTTGGAAACAACTTAGATGACCCTCAACTGAAGAATGGATTAACAAATTGTGGTACATCTGCACAATGAAGTACTACTCAGCAGTAAGAAAAAAATGATACCCTACAATTTGCAGGCAAATGGATGGATTTGGAGATTATCCAACTGAGGGAAAATGTACCTCATTATGTTTCAGCTGGACCATCTTTATTTTAATTAAAAATGACCTGCTCCCTTTTCTAACCCTTACATCAAAAGTACACTCAGAAATAATAAACCCTGTTCAGGAAATTGGGAGTTGAATTTCCTCAGATAACTAAATTTTTTTTTTTTTTTTTTTTTTGCTTCTGTTAAACTTCTTGTAGCATCCTTTTTTCCTCCACTAACTCTCCACCAGCCGATAGGTCTTCTGAGTTCCTAGCCTTTAAACTCTCCCTATAAAAATGCACTCAAGGCTATTCTTTAAGAATTTTTTTTAAGTCCTAACCAAGTTGGATTAATACAGATTTTAAATTTGAACTTTGATCATGCTATATTGTCTTTGAGTATTTATTTAATAAAATTTGGATATAAAATTTATTCAGCACAAAATGAACCTTAAATATTGTTAAAGACAAGCTATTTCCAGGTCAGTAGATGTGTTGGGAGGGGGAAGAGACCTTGAATAAGGATATATAGGGAAAGCTGAACACAAAGAAAATATATGTGTAGCAATCTTATTTGTATTTCTACCCTTGATAAGCCATGCTTATGATTCTTATCCTCTATATAGTTATTGTTAACTCTTCTGCATTTTAAATTCTTTTTACTGTTTCTTTTTGATAAATACAAAATAAAGAAGAAAAAAAAAGAACTATTTTCTGAAACGTCACACTACATAGACAAACACAAATATATGCACACTGAATTCAACACAGTTAGAAGGGTAGGGACAGTCAATGTGATTAAATCTCAAAGAATTTACATTAATAAAAAAGCAAATTATGTCAGGATAGGTAGGAAAGTTGCTGATTCCTCATCTAAGAAATGGTAGCTACTCGGGAAGTGTTCAGTACCTTTGCTGAAACTGTATTAGTGCTAAGCAGGAACTACTCTAATGTCTATAGTACAAATGGAAAAAATTGCAAAGTGTTAGGCAGCCTATTAGTATAATTTAATTGAATGAGGCTCTTATAATATCATATTTATTCTTATGAGAGTAATTATAAGCAAACTCTTTTAATTGGTTGAGAGCAACTTGCTGAAGCAGACAGTAATAACTTGAATCAGCACCAGATGAACTATGTAGCAACAGAGAGGGTACTGCAGCTCCTCAGTCAGAAACCATTTAGGAACAGTTAGCTGTCAATCAAGAAGTGGTGCAGAATTTCCAGTAAAACCTAGAATCTGATAAAATTTAAAATAAGTCAAAAGATTATCTGAGACCTGACAACTGCCAGATACAGTCTCCCCTTTATACACTGGCACTATAAAACACCATAGAAAATGGCTAGAGCAGAAAAAAACAAACTATTCTATTAAGAGATCTAATCCAATTCAGCGAGACAGATACCACTGTGCCAAATGTAATTTCCTAGCATTTACAAATATGTTTAGAAATTAAGAAACTAAAAAGGGCCCACTAGAACTCATAGTGGGGGGGGTCATAAAGGCATAAAATACAAGTATTTTGAAGGTAATATAAACAATAATGGACATAGGACAATGTTATCCAGTAAGAGTCCCAAGAAATGGAGAACCAGAGAGCTCTGGGCAATCAAAACACTAATCATTTAAATGCCTTAAGCAAATTTGTTACTATGTTAGAAAATAAAATTGAGAAAATAAAAATAAACAAATAAAAATCAGTACAAAATAAATGTAGAAAAGGCAGAAAATTGAAAAAAATTGTACATTTTGGGATGAGTGCAGAATCTTATGTCCCTTCCATATGTGTGAATGTCATGTAATATTAGTTTCATCAGCTTAAGTTTCACAAATGCAACCATGCAAATGAGAAACAGATCATTGTTCATGTTTCAAAAATCTATTCAATATCTATTTTGAGAAGCACACTGTATAGTAATGAAATAATTTATGTTACAGAAGGCAACTTTTATAAGCTGTTAAACTCTTTGTTATTTAATTAAAATATTATCACATCTTTGTTCTTTTCTTTTCCAAACCACTTAAAAGACCTACATGTACAATTTCCTTCATTATACTGGACACTAGCACACTTGAGTTGTATGTATTAATGCGTGTGCATATTTATATTTGTATATATTTGTATAAATATAGGTTTTCACCTATATCCAAACACACACATATACATAGTACACAAACACATATGAACACACACATATATGTATATACATATTCTGCTTAATGTGTATAATATTAATTGTATCTACATGTTCTCAATGTTTACCATTTAATAATAGATTTGGTGTTCTTTTCCAGGGAATGTTTTTTTTTTCTCTTGCTCCTAGTAATCCTTCAATATACTAAGCTTTATTTCTCAGAAAAGTTGCAAAAAGTATACCAAATAGGAGAGTAATACAAAAACATCTGTTCACAATACAAGTCGAAGCAGTTGTGTGGTGCAAACCTCAGACTATTAATTTAAAATACATGCACTGCCCTCAATGCTCAGTGAACGTCATGCAGAAATATTGTAAAACAAAGAGCATCAAATATTCTCTGTGAGATTGTGCCTCACAAAAGTGTCAGGGAAGCAACACCCTTGATGTTTTAACAAGACCACCTATAGATGACCTAAAATATTACATCAGAATGCTAAAATAAAATGTGAGATTTTCTCTGGCTCTCATATTCCCAGTTTTAAGAAAAATAAATGAATAATTTTACTCTTTGCATCATTGAATAACCAACATGGAAGATTTAATCTGCAGACTTGCAACACATGACATGACCGTCCATGACTAATGAGCAAATACATACAAAATGAGATGCTACATATTGATTCAGACTCAAGTGGTTCCCTGTCATCACAGATGGAGAAAATGGATGGTTGCTTCCACTTAGCAATGTAGATATGCACATTGGTCAACATGCCCAAGAGGTGAATAGCTTACCTTAGTGGATATACCTGTAGGAATAAGAGGCTGATCAGCAGTTGCCATCAAATGTTCATCAAAAATATTTGAAACAGAACTATCACAAGGTGGCTAAATAACTCTAAGAGGAAGATTAAAAAACTCAAACTCAGTAGCAAAAATGGTAGAAAGAACTGAAACTAAAAAAATTTAATAACTGTTAATGAAGTCGGGAGATGCTGGCAAATGATGTGGGAGGACAAAGCACCCAGTCGAAGTCAAAAGATAAATACACATGATAAGTACAAACTAATGGCATGTCTTCCTTTACAATTTAACAGTGCTGCTAACTGAACACAAAGATTTATTTATGGCAGTGTAGGGCTCTAATCCTCAGATACATCTGTATTCACACTTAGTGCTTTAATCACAAATTCAAGATGGAGGTTTCAAGCCACGCATTTTACTGCTGTTAATTCAGTATAGACTCAATTACTGTCTCTAACTAATGTTAAATAAGAATACATTATATGTCAGAAA